>DF358275.1:50959-104427 GCA_000787875.1 Solanum virginianum
ATCTAAGATTTGGAGTGCTGCAATTGGACCAAATTATTTAATTAAAATATCAAGATCCTAATTGATAAGACTGCTAGTATTCTTTGAAGCTCACCGTTTCTGTCCCGTAGTACTGAACAATGTTTGGATGCCTTAATCGGCTTAACAATGTAATCTCCTGCAAAATACATGAACATAAGAGCATACTCAAAAATGAAAATAAATTAATATATTATGACTCAGGAACCAACAATTCTAAGCAGTCCACAAACACTAAACCTTCATTAGAGTGTTGCTTATATGATAAACTTACTTGGGCCAACTGCTTTGCACTTTCCTTTGACTTCGCATCATCTGAAAATAAAGTAACCTCCTTCATTGCACACATTTCACCGCTACCACTGCAGAATAAAAAGGTCAGGTAATAAACAAATCTTTAGGCTGTCAACCTTTGAATTTCACATACCAATGGGCATGCATAACATGTTGGATTTGTATTTACTTCAAAAGGCCATGGTCAATGAAATACCTATTAAAACCAACATAAACATGTCCAAATGTGCCTCTTCCCAGCAATTTTCCTTTTTTCCAACGAGAGCCAGGGCTAGCAAGGTTCTCGGCTCTACCTGGACTTCGAGGCACCGAGGGAGATGTTGCAACTGAATTGGAATGTGAAAAGGGCGAAGCGTTGGAAATTGTCAAAGGAGGAAGAGGCAAAGGGTGACTTTGTAGTCTTCCATCATCAGGCCAACTAGTCTGCAATTCAGAGGCTCCACCAACAGCCCTGGGATGAATTGGTGTGACAGCACCACTCTGAATTCTCGAGCTAGGTCCCGGACTAGTCATCCTAGGACTAGGAATAGGAGAGTACTCTGGACTTCCTCTACAAGGCTGCCAAAACAGTTGTCCAGACATATCTCCTCCCATTGAATTATGTCCAGAATTCTGACCAGACCCTGGGCTTGAACAATGGCCAGATCCAAGTGAAGGAAGATCTGGATAAGCCCTTCCTGCCCATAGAGTAGAACTTGTAACTTGCTCACTTGCAGCAGCTCTCATAGGACTTCTAGAAGGACTTGACATAGAACTATCAGGAGCACTGCAAAAGGCTCCAGGAGGAGGCACTTGTAGAGTGGTCACATGACTACTTAAAGGTCTTCTCTTAGGAGATACAGAGGAAACATTTCTACTTGGCGAAAGACTAACTGGTCTTGTCATTTCTTTTGAGCTGATTTGTCCAACAGCAGATTGATCCTTAACAACCAAACTTCAAAACCAACAAAAAAAGAATTGTGTCAATCAAGGTACTATATTTACTTATCAAAAGAAAGCACCAATGTTTTAGCAAGAAAACCACAACCCAAAGCAATTAAGGCCTGCCAAAGGAAAAGAACTGACTTTTGAAGGAAAAGAATCTATAATGACCAAATTTTCTTCGAATGACCTTCTACATTTGCTAACCTGGAAGGACTACCAGCAGCAGTTCTGCTCCCAGTTTCATAATCAGTTGCAAGTGGACTTCGTTGACGTGAATCAATAGGATCATCACTCTCAATAGAGCACTCACTTGAAATAGATGCAAAGACAAGCTCTCCATCTGTATCTGCTGGGTCCAGTCTGTGCCTGATGCATGCAGGCTTGGGGAGAGGCAGAAACAAGGATGGCTTTGAGGCCTTCTCTACTCTGGACTTTGCGGATGGGCTGATTCCAGAATTCGACCTACCTACATTTGCTGGACGCAGTCCGGGAAGGGGTAGTGGTTGGGCCAGAGGCCTTTCAGCAAAGCTTTGACATCTTGATACATGTTTAGAAGGTGATGATGCTCTTGATTGTGCTTGAGACAGAGAACCCTTCTCAGAAGCAATGTCACTGCTATGCCTTCGAGAGCCTCCTGACTTACCAGGAGATTTAACCTCAACTGGACTCTTAAACTTGCGATGCAATGTATCAATAAAACTTTCTTTGGTTGGTTTCTTCTTAGCTTCTTTTGATGATTTCCACCATGAAGGCATATTTCCTTATGCTAAAAATTAGCAAAATCAATAGATAACTTACTACAACATAATTTCCAAATATCCAGCCTTATATTGGGCAATACACCTGCAAGCAGAAAAAGACTAGCATGCTTTAGTTAAGAACTTGGAGATAAAAGAATCTTAATCTGTTGCTATAATGCCTATGTCAATCCCTCCATATATTTGAAATTAAAATTTCTAAAGATAAATATTAGTAAAAATATTCCAACATAGGCATGTTATCGATCCACCCAGATAACCTATCCACCTCACAGTGTCACTCCCCCCGGGATGATCAGTCAGCCAGTCCGGCATCCTTAGAAGAAAGACTGGTCTTTCAGGAATGGTTGTTGTGTGTCACCACAACCAAGGACATGCTTACATAGTTACAGATGACAGAATTGGTCCAACTAAAGCAGTCAGCTTCATGATACAAATATGATAACCAATTCCTATGTCAGTTCATCAAAAAAGGATATGGAGAGAAACAATTAGAGACCAAGTGGATAAGACTCTGTTCAAGCACAACTAAGATGAGATGATCAAACCTTTTTTCACCTTCGTATTGATTCACTAAAGAGATAGTTTGGTTCCAACAATATAACTTTCACTTATAAATCATCCGCATAATAAAACAGAAATTCCCACCCTGGATCTTTATTTATTTACTTATTACAGATAACTAAGCAATTTTACAACAAACTCCCTAGCAAACCAATTAAACACTAATCAGCCATGAACGTGTAGTACCCATGATCCGGTTCGAAGAAATAACTCCCTTTTGACACCAATATTTTTTCCTTCCTGATGAGTCTTTCTGACACCAACCTTGAAAGGGTGGAATCAAAATTTATTTTCCTTTTCCGCCTCTCAAAAATGAGTCCCCTCAACCTGCTTCTACTAATTTATGCTTATCCCATTTCAGGATTAATAGGTCTCCTAATATGAGAGAACCCCCACTTATCAAGGCTGAAATTTCTGGTACTCAAATCTTCTTCAGAAATCACAGCAAAACAAAAAAAATACTATTTTCATTTCTTGCCATCTCCCCATGTCTGCATCAAACCAATAGATACATAACAAGTGTCTTTTACATATAATCTTACCATGGTTAATCAATGCTCCAATTTTGCAAGCAGTGTTCCTCTTAGAAATAAACCAACTTATTTGGGGTAAGTTTTCCCGATGATGCTACTGATCTTTCAGCGTTGAATACAGCAATCATCATGATTTTAAAAACTCAAAAAACACAGACTTTCCACGCAGATCTAAAACACTAGCAATGCACTTAAACTAGTAAAAAAAGTAACAAAAACCACAGATTAACATATATAACAGCCAGAAACTTGTTCCTAAAATTGAAAAGCAAGATCACCAAACCTCACCTCTATAGTTCTCTGCTGACCCATATCGAACACCAACAGCTCACTTCAGATTTGGCCTCCTGAATCCCTCTCAGGTACTACTAGCTCAACTAAAACCCTAGACAAATCTCAGCTTCCCCTGTCCCCATCCGAGATTTTCCCGAGAAACAGAGAAAGAGAGAGATATAGAGAGAGAAACAGAGTTCAAGAATTCGAATTGGAGAAAGTTATTTGAAGAGATCGCGTAAGAATGGTGATGGAGTTAGAGAGAGAGAAGGAGTGAGAACAGCAGCTAAATAAGAGAGAGAAACAGAGTGGAGTGGAAAAGATGTGTTTAATAATGAGTCTGTATTAGATAAGTCTCGTGCGATAAATATTAAAAACAATTTGAGCAATCTTTTTGAATCATCGCATTTATTATGCCAAATTTAATCGACTAAGAAAGGACTATATTGGATTTAAACCCAACACTTTCTTATGATTCTTTTATGAAATAAGTGAATGAGTAAGAAAATGAGAATATTACTTAAATCATTATATGTAGATGTTTTCTAGAACTAAATGCTCTAATCATTTTATAAATGCGCTCCTAAAAAGGAAAGTTCAAATTTTCTCCGTATATTGTAATTTTATAATCTTGAAGTAATGGTTGTGAATCAAACAAGATTGAAGACTGTCTTAATAATTGTTTGTAATGAACTTATTATTTAAAATATGTATATCATAGTCTTACATGAAACATATTTTTATAGATTGATTTATATATATCCACTAATATGTAAATAATTTATTCTAGTTGATTTATGCAAAATATTGAAGTTATAAAAAAAGTATCAATTATGATAAAAGCTTTTTCTTTGGTAAATATTTATGTAAAAATTAATACTACTAGGTTCGAATCGTCCTAATTAGATTTCAAATTTAATAAAGTACCTAACCATTATTAATTTTTCCGAATTACTAAAGTTACATTTGAAACAAAATAGTGTGAAAATTCTTTAGGCTAAAAATATTGTCAATTTTTGAATTTATTTGCCTATTTACACAATTAAATAAAAAAAACCAAAAAAAATTTTAAAATGTGACTCTTTTCTTTTCTTTTTTCTTTTTGTAAAAACTATCAAAAAAATATAATACTAAAGAATAAAAACGACGCGATAACTTGAAATTCTTTTGGGCCAAACTTTGCTTCACCTAACTCTTCTTTCGAAAACGGCAGCAATATAGTGAAAGAATTTTATGTTTTTTTTATTTTTTTAAAATAATAAATGATAGTAGTAATTATTACTATGAAGCACGGAAAATAATAAATTATAATTATGAAATAATTAAAGTTGGGATTCCATTGTGTGCTCCTTCTTTATTTCTTTATTGTTTCCGTTACCTAATAAATTAAACTCCTTTGTTGTTGGCTTATTTATTAATTTATTATTTATTTATAGACCTGTGAAGTGTACTAATATTTTCTTTGATATGGACAATGTAAAGCACCTTAGTACTTGAAAGCGACACACAAGTAAAATAATTTATTTCTTTTTCTACTTTTATTCTTTTTGGAATAATTACATAAATCTCCCCTAAAGTTTGAATATGTAATACTTGATTACATAAATATTTTCATTTTATATATACTCGAATTTAATTAATTAGTATCATGTGTTCATTTATTCAATTACTTCAAATTAATAGAGAATAAATGAAACTTAATTTTGCAAATAAAATAATTAAAAAAACATAAATTATTACAAAAGGTGAAAAACAGTATTTGTCTTTTTCCATAATACTACTCTCTTTAGCCTTTTTTATATGTCACATTTTGTGATTGCACTTGTCAGGGGTGGCTCGACCGTGTTAGAAAAAAAGCAAGTGCTCTAGGCCCCAAAATTTGGGGGGTCTCAATTTTTATTCTAGTAATAATAGGTTATCAATTTTTTTTTAGAAAAAAATATCAAGTAAATATTTACAGTAAAGATTATTTATGTCATATAAAAAGAAAGAATTATTAGAATAAGTTTGACATCTGGAGTATCATTATATGATCAATTAAAAAGAATTATTGAATGAAATTAATTATAATTTTTTTAAACAATTCTGCATTTCAAAGAGATAGAAGAGTAAAATTCGTAAGAAAATATATTAATTTATTTTTTTAAAGTTTAAAGCCTCCATTTGATTCTCGCCTTAGGCCACTGATGTGCTCAAGCCGCCCCGCCACTTGTAGTTCTTCTAGTTAGCCAATTATATCTTTTCAAAATTTATTAACTATCAAAGATAAAATAGAAAGAACAATGTCATTTTATGCATTGATTTTGTAAAATGACATATATTAATAACTATTTATTTATAATAAAGACGACATATAAAAAGGACTGCAAGAATACTAGATTTGGGCATAAAAAATATCTATTTTCGGCTTAATCAATTATAAATTTATAATAAATCCCACTTGTCGGGAATAATTGATAAACCAGTAGGGTCCTTTCTCTTTCTAACCCTAATAATTAAGGCCCCTAAGAAGCAAAAGAAAAAGGAAGGCCATTAAAAAAAAAAAGAAAAAAGAAAAAAAAAAAGAGGCAATTTCCCTTGAAGATATAATAAAATTGACAAGAAAAATGCGATTAAAAATTTTAAGAAAAATATCTTGATAAAAAGGACATAATGGTGAATCTAAAAAATAGAGTTGTCAAAATGGAATTGGCCCGTGAGGTCGGCTCAATCCAACTCTTAAATTAAGTGAGATTGGGTTAAAAGTTTTTAACCCATTTAGAAACGAGGCTTTTTAGCCCGCCCTCATTTAGCTCGCTAACCTCATAAGCCCGACCCGCAAACCTCATAGCCTGGCCTATGGCTCGTGAATTTTAAAAATATTTATTATATATTTTTTAAGTATTGTTGTATTTGTTAAGATTTTTTCCAACGAATACTTGAAAAATATAAATCAAGTCCAACTCATTTCATTTTCGCGACTTTTTCATTCAGGGCCTTTAGCCCATTAGATTTAGGAAAAACTACACTACAGAGCAAACATATACTATTATTTAGGTATTCAACTATAGTTTAAAATAATTACTGTTTATAGCTATATTATCAATTTTGTAGCAAAAAATTAATTATATATGCACTTACCATATATATCAAACAAATGTACAGTCATATTCAATTTCTCTCTCTCTCTCCTCTTACCTTTTTTCTCTTTACTAACTTCAAATCAAATCAAATCAATTCTACTTTCATTCCCAAAATTAATTTCAATTAAGTTATCTTTTCATACTGCAACAATCTGTCGAAAGTTTCTAACTTACTGACTGTGATTTGAATATCTTTTTCAATTTTTCTTATATTTTATTGGTATTGCTATAGTTATGTATGAAAAATATTCAATGTATTCAATTGTATTGTTTCTTGTTATATATTTATATTCATGTGATTTTTCAATGGAAAGATAAGTATCAAACACACTTTAACATTTATAAAGCCTTTAAATAGTTAGACATATGTATTTACATCAATTTTTGTATTTTATATCTTATGTATTTATATTAAAAGATACTAATATGTAGTTTATGCTTTCATATGCTTTTGAATTGAATGATAAATACTAAATACATTCTACATAGGTATACTTTTCAAAAGATAGAATTTTTGTATTTGCTTGTATTTGAAATTCACTGTCAGATAATTATATTCATATACATTTTATATTTAAATATACAAAGAAACTTGATATATTTCACGAAAAAAAAGTGAATATTGTTACTTGAACCAAATAAAAATAATTAAATCACACATAAATGGATATAACATGAGAATTTAATGCATTAGATATAAAAAAAATTAACAATTTTTACGAACAAAAATAAAATACAACTTGCTTGACTAAAATGAAAATAATTAAATATAAGCAAATTTAGCCTTAAAATTGAAATTATATAATAATATTTAATACAATAAAGGAAAGATTGACAATTCAAAATTGGATAACCTAATTAATGTAATTTGTTGTTACTGTTTTAAAAAAACGGTTATATACTTTCCTTAATAACATATACATAGTATATATTAATAGTAAAATACTAAATTAATTGCCCATATTTTTGTATTTTTTTTTCATGTAACTTGTAGCTATTAAAGGTAATTATAATAATGTAGCTAGAAAAATATCATAACTCATAAAATATAGTCATTTCTGTAAGTTTCTCTTAGATTTACTTATTAGTCCATTACTCCATTAGATTTTCTGTTTTACTTTCATTTAATATAACATTTTCCTCTTCTTTGTGGCTTAACAATTACTTCACTACAGTTTTTCACTTTCATTTTAGGCACTGAAGCAGGTACTTATTCCTAATTTTTTGTTTTTTCTTTTGTTGTCTTATTTATGATTAAAAAAACATGTAATGTATGTTACTTTGATGAATCATATGAATATTATGTCTTGCCTATTTTATTATTTTGTAAGTATTTTACTAAAGTATGAGTAACTCATGAATATGTGAAATTTTATATTTATTAGTGTTGTGTTTATCAATGTTGCATAGTCTTTCTAAGAAGTTCATGTTGTCCATCTTTTGGCTGAAGGGCCAACCCATCGTAACCCGTGGCCCGCGTAGTGCTGGGTTGGACTGCTATTGTATAGACCCTTTAGTTAAAAGGGCCAGCCCGTCCTAACCCGTTTAACTCTCTAGCCCATTAGGGTTGGACTGGGTTGGGTTAGGTTAGCCCATTTTGACAGCTCTACCAAGAAGATACACTTTTCTATTATTACTAATTTTTAATTAAATATGTGAAATAGACATGATTCATCTGTCTCAAGATACTTGTAAAGTTTTTTTATTTAAAAAAATATATATATTTAATTAAGACGTTGTGCTTAAAGAATAAGATGAAAAAAAATGATAATAAAATAATATGAAAATCAACTTATCTTAAAATTAAAATATATCTTGCTAGAAAAAAAATAGAATAATCATCAGAGTGAATTTAAATAAAAATAAACAATAAAAACTTATCGAATTCATATGTCATGACAAGTCATTGCCTTGAAGCTACTCTAGTTTGATTAAGATGCAAAGTCATGATTGACCGCTCTGCAAGGTCCCATGGTCACTATAAGACACGTGCCCTCATAGATTTTTTACTCAATTGAAATGCAAATCATCATGATCGATCGCTTTTCAAGGATCCACAAATCAATTCGAAACAGTGGACTTCATGGTTGAAAGTTTAAAATTTGTTCAACACAATTGCTCAAAAAATATTTGTAGAAGAACAACTTCGAACAAGAAGAGAGAATATTTTAGTGTTTATTTTGCTCATAAGTATGTTTATATGAGTCAAGGATAGACATTACAAAAAGAGAAAGTAATGACGAGATAAAGAAGAATTTAAATCAGCATAAGTCATCACGGAGATTAAAGAGGTCGTTACAAGATCTAAATAAGATGGTATAATAATTAATTCAGATGTTACTCGAGTTTGAATTCTAGTTAAGTACCCAAATATATTTTGTCACACCCCAAGAGAATACCCTAAGCGTAATCGTCATTCAGAAATTATTTTTGGTCCCCAAGCGAATCACTTGGCTTGATCACTCATTCAATCAACAAAAGACTCAACGAAATCAAGAAATGCTCAATTGGACTCTTAATAATCATAATCAATAGAAGAATAACTTATGAAATATACTCAGATATAGCTCAAAATCATAATCCTATATCAATATGAATAGTTTCAAAAAAAGCTCCAATCTAATATCACCTTATTCAATTTATGACACCTTTATCAACTTATAAGAAGGTGTCGAGACAGTCTCATGGCTATCTTAAATGACTACTCAAAACAATGAAATAAATTATGATAAAAGGAATTCCTCTAAAAGCAAGAAGGTCTCGCTACTTCTCTAGAACAAATAGATGGTCAACGAATCGTCTGTTGAAGATCTCTAATATTTATATCTATATCATTTAATGATGCAACACCTGTCACGACCCAAGCTAGACCTAGGTGAATGAAATTCTCAAGAGAATTCTTAGCTAGACTTCTCAGCATATCATAAGCACTCAAGGATAACAAGAATAGAGAACATAAGTAAAAGCTAAGGCATAATTATCATGCTCCGAGTTTACACCCTAGACGTGGTTGACACCCAAAATTATTTTTGGTCCCAAGCAAGCCACTTGGCGTGACTATTTTACTTAGCAAAATACTTAAATAGTAAGTGATAGGCTTAAATATAATGAACTAAAGAGGCTGCAATAATCTCAACAAACTAAACAAAGAAAATATCTCAACAATAACTTAAAGTAAGAACAAAAATTCATGTCATCTAGTCTATGAAACCTCTAACTAAGATAATTTGAAACAACTATCGTGACAAGGCCACGATAACAACAACTAAAAATAAATATTGAAACAGAAATAAAGACTCCAAAGCCTCTAACTGGTAAGAGGATTCACCAATAGGTGAATGAAGTGTTGGTCCTCAACAGAGCATCTGTTGAGGGACTCTGTTATCTGCATTTGCATCATAAAATAATACAAGTTCAAAAGACGTTAGTATATGAAATATACGAGCATGTAAAATAATCAAAACAGGAAATTCAGGATAATGCACTATACTCAAAAGTAATTAAAAGCATGTCTCAAATACGATAGTAAAATAATAAATAAAATATTTGTTGAAAGTAATATTATGTACCAAGACTCTGTATGCAAGGATTATTTTACTTTAACTTAGGGAGTTTTTCTAATCGACAATCAACACTATTAGCCTCGTGATGATACAACATTTTGCCCACATGCCAGAATCATCCCATACTTTGCCAGGGTAAGGAATAGAGTATTAGGGGAGTGAATCCATCCCAAAATTGGATCATCTCAATGGCAAATGAAGAGTTGTACTCTTGGTACAGTCGTATCCTACATTGGATATGTAGTTTGTAAGTTCGAGTTATTATTACTCTTACCGGTATCGGTGCTCAATACTACTCCCAAAAGTATTAATTATATGCTCATACTTAAATAATATATTTGATAAAAGGTGTTACTTTTCTTCTCTTTGAGACGTAGCCAAATTAGTATTCTCTTAACTTTTCTCAAAACCGTCTAAAATCATAGGTTTCATGCTTCACTGCTTATAAAATACTTATGCTAATACTTTTCTTGAGTTTAAAGCAAGACTTGAAAATTCATAGATTTTCATAGTAACTTTAAGATTTAACTAGTTTAGTAATTGAAAGTAAGATCTCAAGTTAGGACCTCAATACAGTAGAAAATTTTAGTAAATATCATTTTTTTTAAAAAAAAAAAAAAAGTAACATACCCAAGAATGCTTACCCGTAATAAAGAAATCTTATTCTCAGCAAGTATCTGGATATTTGAAGAAACTAGCAAATACATGATGCTAGGATAATGTAATACCTTGCTAAGATAAAAGGCATCCATGTCAATGGATCCAATATAAAAGTCCTCTTTTAGAAAAAGAGAGGCATGACCTTAATCCTACGCTGGCTACACAATTTATGAAATTTGAGTTATTTATACTCTTATCCAGATTGAGCTCAATACTACTCCCAAAACATATTCTCATATCGTCTCATCTAGTCTCAATGGACTTTAACTTAGAGACATCAATCTCATCTCAAATTATCATGTTTTTTCATCAAAAGAGTTAACTTTTAAAATCATTTACATCTCATCAAACTTTTTCTGAAAAGATTCTTTAACTCAATACCCAATATCACTAAAACTTAATACTCCTGCTCTTTCAAAACTCAGTAAAATATGCAGTCTTAGTTTGAAAACAATACTTATTTAAATGCATGAAAATCATTAATCTCAACATCAAAATAACGCATGAGAAAGTTATGATCATTAACTCAATAAACATTTGTGGAAAAGTAACCATGAACAACACTTTCAGAAATATGAAAGACATAAATAATGATAATCTCAGTACACAAGTATATAAAACTCAATAGAAGAAGAATTAACTCAATTGAAATTAAAAAAAAATAGGTTAAGTTCAACACAATACTCAATTATGACATAATTTAAATGTTGGGTGCGTGGACGAACTCAATCCAACATTATTAATAGCCTTACATACCTAAAAATCAAAACTTTACTTGAAATTGAAGAGCTCGGTAGAATCTCTTGAAACCTAATTTTCTCTCCTTTTGGACTTGCTCTCAAAGTATTCTAAGTGTTAATGAGGGTACGGATACCATTCGATACTAATAAGGGTTTATTTTAGTCCCAAAATGTCAATGATTTGATTAAAAAAAGATGAAAAAAAAAGAATTTGACTCTCATTAAAATTGTCTCGAGGTCGTTTGTGGAACCATCTATGGTTAGCAAAAGCTTCTATGAGTAGTAGAGGTCCTTCTCGCAAATGTTAGAAGACTTAGGGTCTATCTCTATGACCCATAAACCAAGCTCTATTGGTCATAGACCTTTTTACGAATCGTGTATAATCATTCATTGAAATTGGATACGATTTCAACTCTCCGAGACTTTAGTCAATAATCATCTTTTATGGACTTGTCCTACATGTTCATACAAAAAGTACTGAGACTAGGTTTATTGGACACGAGGACCATGAAACCAAGAGTACGAGTTGTAATCCCGATTACGAATTGTAGAACCCTGATCGTGAGACCTCATAGACTTAATTACTTCAGACCAGACTATGAAACTTGATATATGACTCATATAAAATTCTAAGCTCGTGGACCTAGCTCATGGAATGGGATGAACTTTGGAACTATAGACCTGGGTTCCACGAAGCTCATCTACGATTCGTAAATGAATCTACGGGACAGAGATGGCATCCGTAAAATTCATTTGCTGCAGAACTAGATTCAATTTCTCAAGTTTCTGAACTTTCTAATTTAGGATATTTTAGGAGGTTTTATATATTTTTGAAACAACGTATTTGAACACTTCTCTGATAGGCTCAAAAATATGTTTTTGCAAAAATTGAATTTGGATTATGCCTCACGTTTAGCCACTTACACAGGACCAAAGAGATACATTTTGCCTTTTTCTTTGTTGTTTATAAGAAAATTCATAGTTGCAACCCTCAGGTGCGAATACGAGCCAACATTGGCTAAATCATGACTTGAGATGATTTGACTTTGATAGTAAGATAAAAATATATCATGGTCTTGGTCTCCTAGATCTAGGGATGGACACAAACACCAAAAATTGTATCGAATCAAACTAATTTAGATCTTCGATCTTTGATTTTTTTCATTTCAATTATGTTTTTTTTGCAGAACATTGATATTTGATTCAATTCTCGATGTTAAGATATTGATTCCTGTTTAATCAAAATTTTATAACTTAAATTCAAATGGAATTAAAATAATACACTAAAGGCCCAATATTTCTGATCAACTTACACTCGAAGCAAATCCAAGCCCGTTCTTTTTCTCATAAAATATAGTAGAGCCGACAACAACATAAATTTCACTAGTTTAGGACCTAATTACATGCTTTCTCTTTAGTTTTTACAATTATCTTTCATACTATATTTACTTCACTAGATACATGTATCTATTACGAGTCAAATAAGGCTTAACTATTACAGAAACATAATACCCAAGTATAATTCACATGTATGTGGGATACACTAATTTTTTTACTCGCCTATTTTTGTTTTCCGTTCATCTCTTTTCATATGTATTTGTATTTTAAAATATATTTGATATGTCAAATACATATAACTAGTGTGATTCACATGCTTCTAGAATACACTAACTTTTTTTCTCCTCTTGTTTCCCTCCTCTCTCATTCGTGTTTCTCCCTATGTATCTATATTTCATAATGTAAGTGATATAAAAAAGTATAAATTATATAAATTCCATACTATAAAGTGGTAATTCCTTTTTATACCAACTATTTCCTAAATTACTTAAAATCCCTAAAATTAAGTCATTCGTGATACTTTAGTGGGCGAGTGATACTTGTCGAAAAAATAGGAAATTGGGCAGTCAGTTATGCAGTAAATGAGATTTAACTGAAATTATTGGCTATTTCCAGTTTTAGAGTCCAATTAGTTGTCAATCACTATGCATTAGTCAATTATCCATAATGAATTTTAAATTAAGAACTAACCCACAAATAATTTTCACACAATTATTTCTTTCCTTTTCAAAATTTTTTTTTCATTCTTTGCTCCAAATTTTTTTTGTCTGATTGATCAGTGAAAATTTCCTATGGATTCTCAAACAATAAGCGACGGTTCCAACACTCATCAAGATGAATCTATTGAAGAAGATTCACAAAAAGAGACGGAGGCCATCAAGAATGTAGCTTCAACTTCAAAATCCAAAGTCTCAAAATGACATGTAAAAAAGGGGAAAAAGAAAGATCTCATTACCACTCCCCTTTTTCTGTCGAAAGCAAAGGATACAAAGCAATGGTATAGTTGTTGGAGAAAATATTTTATTCATAAATTTAATTGAAGCAATCGTGGCTGAACTGGATGCCAATAAAAGAAGAAAAAGATGTGTCTATCTTGATTTTTTATGTTGAATTGATATGTCAAATGTTTTGGTACTTCTACAGTTGTTATTTTGATGTTGAATAGCGATGTTAATATTTTTTGATACTTTTCCAGTTAGTATTCATAGTAATCATAAAGATTTTAATCTCTGATTTTTACATATATTTTTTAGCAGTTAGATTTATTTATCTCATGATACTTGTATGCAGATGTTAAGCAAAATTTTAGACACATGATACTTAAACCACTCTTCAATATAAATTCTTGATATTTGCTTCAAACAAGATACCTGACTGTTAAATCAAATTTTTCTTTTAATATCTTATCATTATAAATATATCAGGTATCAAATAGTATATTGTCAGTTGTTTGATACTTATTTCAATCTTTGTTTAAACCAATAATTTTGTGAATTTAATTTAGGTTCCAGTTTTTGGATTATTCAATAGCACTAAACTCATGACTTTAAAATGAAGAAACAAATTGTATATATTCAAGTATCAACATTATACATCCACATGTATGCATCTATTTAACACTAATCCTCTTAGGTAATTTTGATACCTGATGTAATACAACTTTATTAATATTATATTCGTTAAACAATAAGATATCTATTTCTATATTTTCACCTACATCATCACATCTAATTAAGTATGACAACGTGCAAATAAGCTGATAGTTTTAAGTCTCTATACCTGCTGTTATCCCGAAAAATGTCTGACTCTTTTCGAAAATCAAATTCGATATCCAATTGATTTGAACACGAACCAAATTCCCGAAAATTGAAAAGAAAAATAGAGTCGCCACCTAATTTTAACGATTAAATTGTTTGAATAACTTTTGAAAATTATTGACTCAATTTGTAATTATTTGCTCAATTTGAAAACGTTGACTCAATTTGAAAATGTTGACTCAATACAGAGAGTTGACTTAATTTGAAAATTTGACTTAATTTGAAAATAGTTGATTAATCTTGAAACAACTAATTAAATTTAGGACAATTGATTGAACTTGAAATAATTAACTAAACTTTGAAAAATGGATCAGACTTGAAATAATTAATTAAAGTTAATTTGACTTGAGAATGTTAACTTAGAAATATTAACTTAACTTGAAAAACATTGACCTGACTTCACTTTATCTTTTGTGATGAGTTTTCATTTTATAATCATAATGCTAAAAAAACATTAAAATAGAGATTAAACATAAATGACAAACATGTTGGAGAAATTTAATTAGATTAAAACCATCAACAGAAAGTTAGTATTCAAATAATACAGATAAAATACACAAATAAAGTAAGGAACCACACAGTGAACAAAAGAATACAAACAGGGATGCAACCATTCTTTGTATTTTGAGCAAAACGAAACAGATTATACTCACAGATACTCACGGATAACCAACAGATGATTTCCTTAAGGAGTCAAATATCATCAATAAGACCCAAACTTCAATATTACGATATGTTTCCAAGAAAACAATATCAAGATTTCGACTAATTAATTCTTAAAATGCTAACAATACACGAGACAGACCAAAGAGGGGTTAACAGTCAACTTGAAGCTTAGATCATATCAGAAGAACAGTGGTTGGGTTAATAAGACAACAAACAGCCTTAAACCAGATTGACAAGATAATAAACAGACATGAACAAGTGGACTAGAATACTTTAAACCTAGAGGCCAGATTTCCTAGCATTATCACAACAGTCTTACTGCAACTTAAGGACAGATTTTGAAGTTGAAAAAAGATAAAGATAAGAAACACAACTACATTTCATGCGTTTCTAAACAAACTTTTGATGTAAGGGAGGCATATGCATGATATTTAAAACAACAAACATTTAGATTTTTGACAAGACATGAACTAAGATGAAAGCAGACAGACTAACAGGAGCATAACTATATAAATTTAAAGAGGAAAGAATTATTTCAACTATGATATCGACCTTAGGCAGCCTACAGCAGGTTAAAACATGACTACAGCATTCCTTTCTCTTTTACAGTAGTCAAAAATAAATTTTTGATCCACCTTATTCATGCAGCCAGATTAAGACCTTAAAACAAAGCATGTTTGCACAATAAACCAAACATGATCAGCTCAAGTTTTGCATAATGAGCAATTTAGAAACAAAAGAGAGCATTAATAGGACAGCAAAGTGTGTTTGGACAGACTTCCAATATAACAAAACAGACCAGTGGGCAGGCTACATTTTAGAGAATGCTGAATATCACCAAACAGACCCAAACTTTGAATGTCATAGGAAGCTTTGGACAAAATATATCATGACCTCACTAGTTCAATTAAGCAATACACAGGCAACGCATTCTTCTTCATTTCGACAATAACTTAACAGGATAATGACATAACCAGCAAGTAAGAGAACTTAATATCCTACTTCAATAGAAAAGACCTTATCAGGAAAGAACATAAACTGACATAACCAGGAAGTAAAGAACTTAATATCCTTCTTCAATAGGAAAGACCTTATCAGGAAAGAACATAAACAACATAATCATTATATCATGTATTTTGAGAAGCAAAGATCATTTTCATGATGGTCTTAAACCTTGAGGAAAGCAAAGGCGAAGAACGGAACATGCTTTCAACAATCTATAATATATAGGAGCTTGTATCCATGTTAATAATCAGAAGCAAAACTAGAATCTAGAAAGGACCAAGCAAGAGCTAAAGTAACATAGTTCATACGATGCATTATGTTGGAATAGTGACAGCAACTAGATAACAATGTAATACCAAAACAGGGCATGAAACTAAAGAAAACAGGAGGAAGCTTAAAACCTGCATACTCAACTGCACACAACAATAAAGTCGTGATCAAAACAGCGACAAAAATTCATGCTAAATGCAATGACAACCAGCTTGAACTAGACAACACTAACTCACAAAATACGGTGATAATTTAGCAAACTAGACAGATAAATGCGAGCTTAACACTGGCTTTCGCCTTAAACACAACGATTATATCTACTAAACAAACATCATGAACTCAGCTAACAACAGTCAGAAAGAAATAGTGCACGCATCGCCAAAATAAAAAGTTCAGATGAAGATATTACCTTTTGGGGAGCAGAGACTGGGACGAACGAGCTTCACGAAGACACGTACACCACTACGAATCTATAATCGATCTTTAGGAATCAAGAACGGCTTATGAGAACTTTCAGTAAGCTTTGGCTAAGGTTTTTAGATTATTAACTATCGCCGCCGGCCTCTGTCTGATTTTTTCTCCCCTTTGAAATGGTGAAGAAACAACTATTTATAGGGGTCGATTAGGGTTTGAAATGGGGGAAAATCAAGGTAAAGAGGTAAATCGGGGTCGATCCCCATTTGAAATTTTGGATCTCAAATTTATTGCGAATCTTGACTTTGTGAAGAAAGTTTGGTGAAGAAATAACTATTTATAGGGGTCGATTAGGGTTTGAAATGGGGGAAAATCAAGGTAAAGAGGTAAATCGGGGTTGATCCCCGTTTGAAATTTTGGATCTCAAATTTATTGCGAATCTTGACTTTGTACGTATAAGGGGAAAAGTAAGGAATTTGGGGCGCGTGGCCCTCACGCACCCCAATTAAATTATTATTTTTTATTATTATTTTTATTTTTTAATAAAATGGACAAATAATTTAAAAATTATTAAAATTAAATAAAACAAGTATTTTGTGATGTGGACGAAAAAATTCGGTGTCAACACCTGCCACACAGTGCTATTTACTACTTACTATTTAAAAGTCATGTAACAGTTGTAATGCGAACACTAAAGATGCCTCACTGTTTTTTTTTTTAAAAAATTAACTACTTATTCTTTTCATTAAGCAACATCTAGATGGAATTTTTTACTACATTCTAAAGAAGTTGAAGAATCAATTAACCAATGATTACAAATACGTCACTGCATATTGCATATTCAAGAACTACATATGGAAGGTGAAAATATAGAAATAGGTATCTTCCCTTTTTTGTTTAGTTTGAAAATAATGATAAAAAATTTGAAATTGAAAATTGAATTAATCATGAAAAGATTGATTAGGAGACTAAAAAATAGGAAGATTATGTAGATATTGATTAGAATACTTAAAATTAGGAGATAATTTACGATAAATTAAAAAAGTGAGAGAAATAATATTCTAGGTATCTACAACTTGGAGAGAGAGAGAGAGAGAGAGAGTAGAAATAAGGGATTTTTGTAATTTTTTAGGATGGTTGGAATTATTAGAAAATATGATAAAATATGTTGTTAGTTATATAATTTTTCCTATAAAAAAATATATAATATCTTTGATATATGCATATAACTTGAAATTTGAAAAAATGGTATAATGGTTAATTCCAGGGATACTAGTAAACTTGCTCAAAGTTCCTATTACATAAGCAATATCTGGCCTGGTACAATGCATGACAATATCTGATTTGAAATTTGATACAAACTTATTAATTAGTAAGACAATATTAATTATTTTAAAAAGCTCGCGTATACATAAACTCGTTGGTCGACTTCCTCTTGAAAAAATAAAAGGCTTTAAATATCTACTATGCATTTCTCCTTTGTCTGTTAGAACAAGAATGATAATAGTACAAGAAATTTTAAATAAGAAGTTATTTGGCTTAGAGGCATGTAAATACGTTTTTTGAAGATAGTTGGAGTCTCTCCTATGAGCAAATGAAAGAACAACTGACAACTCTATTTCGGGATTCAACTAAGCCACAAAACAAGTAGCATTCAAGAATGTTGCTCTTCTATTGTTGAATCTGTGATTTCACCTTTTGATTAATGTCTCTCAAGTCTTTTTAAGGGAAAATATTTTTGTTGCTTGTTGAAGTGATTTCTTTTCAAAGAAAATAACACAATTTATAGGATAAAAGTTTCTTTAACGTAAAAGAGTTTCTTTAATAAAAATGTTATTAATAGGTTCATGAATGTTACAAATAAACATTCATCTTCAAGAACCTAAAACGTAAGACTAAATGAAAAAATAAGTTTTCAAAATATTTATTTCTTTTGAAACTTAAAAAACTTTTATCAAATGAATTGTTTCAAAATTAATTGAAACACTCTCTTACAATCCTCCACTTGTTTCAAGAAATTTTTATCTTTTGAAAAATTAAAAATATTTTGAGGCATTAATCTAGCAACATGCATCAATAATGGTGTCTTTTGGACTTGAACCATTAGCTAGTGAAGACTTTCTAAATCATTGACTACTTAGTGAACGAATCTTGAACTAAGTGATTCATTGAATGAAGTAGAAAAATACTACAAACATGTTACTAAGTTCTGGTAAAAATCGAAATCCTTTGACACCCTATGGCCATATGTCCTGAATCCTTCTAACTAAGTGCTTTAAGATTTCCATATTAAAAATCTTATTGAAGCGGCCTCCACTTCGCACTTAGTACAGTGAATTCATCAAGAGTAACTTTGCATACTCCGACCAAATAGTCTATGAATTTCATTAAAAGAAATTAATCTCATCCTCCTTTACAACAAAGTATCAATAAATCTATCAAGAGTATTCCTACATACTCCAACCGAAATCGGTTTATAGACTTATTAAGAGAATATAATCTCAATCATGCACATCTACTTACTTTTACTTTAAAGAAATGGGAATTTTATTGATGTGCTTCACAATTGTAACTTTACTTATTTTTCCCTTTGAACCTAAGATTACATCATTAGGTAGGGTTATCGTAAAGTACAACTAATTTACAACAGGCTTTATTCCCACCCCATTACAAGTTTCCAACACTAACTCTTTGCCTAACCCTTTAGACAAAGAATCTGCTAAATTGCATCTAGACTTCACATATTGAAGCAATATTATACCTTCCTCCAATAATCTTCTTACGTGATTGTGTGTGAGACGAACTTGTCTCAATTTGCCACTATAACAATAACTTGAAGCCCGAAATATAGCAACTTGATTATCACAATAAATAGTCAAAGGAGGAATTGGCTTACTCCATAATGGAATATCCATTAGTATACATCGCAACCAATCAGCTTCTTCTCCAGCAGAAGACATAGCTATAAATTCTGACTCCATAGTTGAATGAGTAATACAAGTTTGCTTCTTTGATTTCCAGGAGATTGCTGCTTCAGCCAAAGTAAAAATTCAAGCAGTAATAGATTTAGAGCCATTCAAATTAGAGTTCCAAGTGGCATCACTATAACCTTCAAGAACTGCTAGGAAGGTAGAATAATGTAGGCCAACATTAATTATTCCCTTCAGATATCTTAAAAGACGAATCAAAGTATTCCAATGGTTAATTCCAGGGATACTAGTAAACTTGCTCAAAGTTCCTATTACATAAGCAATATCTGGCCTGGTACAATGCATGACAACATAAGAGTCCCAACATTTTGAGAATATGTCAATTGATCAAGAACATCACTGGAATTTCATACTAGTTTGATGTTTGGATCAAATGGTGTAGGAGCAGGTTTATCATCAAAGTGTCAAACCTCTTCAGAACCTTCTCGATATAACTCAATTGAGTAAAAGTCAAACCATTTGCTGATCTTATGATTTTAATGTCCAAAATCACATAAGTTTCTCCAAGGTCTTTCATTTCAAATTGAGAAATAAGAAATGATTTTGTTTCTTTGACTCTTTCAATATCAGTTCCAAAGATCAACATGTCATCTACATAAAGACAAATTACAACACCAGAATTTTCTTGAAATTTACTAAATATGCATATATCACCTCCATTGATTATGTAACCATTAGAAATCATAACATTTCTAAATTTCTCATGTCATTGCTTTGGAGCCTGCTTTAATCAATAAAGAGATTTAAGAAGCTTACAAACTTTATATTCTTGACCAGGAACGACAAATCCTTCTGATTGTTTCATGTAAACTTCTTTATCCAGTTCTCTATTTAAAAATACAGTCTTTACATCCATTTGATGAATTACAAGACCACAAACTGCTGCTAAAGCAATCAAGAGTTGAATAGAGGTAATCCGAGCTACAGGTGCAAAAGTATCAAAATAATCAGGATCTTTCATTTGAGTAAATCTTTTAGCTACCCAAGCGAGCTTTGTACTTATCTAAAGTACTATCTGATTTTATTTTCTTCCTAAAAATTCATCTGGAACCAATTGGTTTACATCCAGGATGATATCTGATAAAATTCAAGTATTATTTGACAAGATAGAATGTATTTCATCATCAACAACTTCACGCCAAAAAGGAGCATCATGTGAAGACATTACTTCAACATAACTTTTAGGTTCTTTTTTCAACCAAATAAGCTTGAAAATCAGGTCCAAAGCCTCCTCATTTAGCTGATCTAGCACAACATCCTGGTTGACATTCTTCCAATGGCACAACCATTTTCCTTTTAAGAGAAGATATAAAAGAACTTGCATCTTGATCCACAGATTCCTTCTTCTTAGGAAATATATGCTCAAAAAAAGTTAGCATGCAATGATTCAATAATTGTGTGAGGACTTGGAGTCTCAAGATTTAAGAATCTATAAACCTTAATAGCTTGTAAATAACCAATAAATACACAATCTATTCATCTAGAGCCAATCTTAGTAGTATGCTGATCGGATAATCTAACACGAGCTAAACAACCCCATACTTCAAAGTAATTAATATTTGGCTTTCGATTCTTCCAAAGTTCATAAGGAGAAACATTACATTTCTTAGAAGGAATTCGATTCAAAATATGACAAGCTAACAATAAGACTTCAGTCCATAGATTGCCAGTCATACCAGATCCATAAAACATAGAGTTAACCATTTCTATGAAAGTTCTATTTTTTCTTTATACAACACCATTTTGTTGTGGTGTATAAGACATGATCAAGTCTTTCTCAATGCATTCCTTTTCACAAAGATCAATAAAATCTAATTTTAAATACTCTCCACCTCTGTCAGATCTAATTGATTTTATCTTCAAACTCAATTTATTTTCAACCTCTGCATTATATGTTATAAAAGTCTCAAATGCCTCATCTTTTATTTTCAATAGAAAAACATATGTATACCTTGAGTAATCATCAATAAAAGTGATAAAATATCTCTTTTCATGACGTGATAAACAATCCATCTCACAAATATCAATGTGAATTAATTCTAAAAGCGTGAATATCCTTTAAATAATCTTAAAAGGCTTTTTTGTTATTTTGCACTTACTACAACTAAGACACTTAGTAATATGATCCCTTCCACAATCTTTAATTAATCCATTATTCATGATAAGTTGAATTGATCTATATTCCACATGACCAAGACATTCTTGTCATACGTCTAGAGACTCCATAACTTAAGCAAATGTATTTTGATTTTCAATGTTGACTTTGAACATACCATTTGCAGCATAACCTTTTCCAACAAACATGCCTTTTTAGACAAAATAGATTTATCTACCTCAAAAATCATTTTAAAACCATGCTTTGAAAGAAGCATACCTTACCAAGTTCTTTTGAATATGAGGAACATGCAACACATCTATCAATGTGACTATTTTCCCATAAATAAATTTCAATTCAATGGTTTCTTTTCCCATAACCTTAGAAGAGAACGAATTTATCATATATAGTATTTTATTATCCCCTACTAATTCATAGGTAGTGAAAGTATTTTGATCACCTGATATATGACGAGTTGCACCTGTGTCTATCCACTATTCTACTTGATCTCCGGCTACAAAAGCATTGTGACCATTGCCACAAGTTCATTCTTTGTATTGTTGTTTGCTTTTTTTTTTCTTTTCAACTTTAAGAATTTTACAACCACGTTTATAATGGCTAATTTTGTCAAAATGATAATATTCATCCGATTTAAAAGTAGTATGCTTAAAATGTACATTCATTTTTGCCTTTGATAGTTTCTTATTGTTAAGTTCCTTGGTGATTTTTTCTTCAATAATATGAGCTTTCATGATGGGTTCCTTATAAGTATTATTGTCACGATATCGTGTCTCTTGTTCAATTTGCAAGTGTTGCAACAATTGTTAAAGAGTCAAATCTTCCTTCTTGTGCAAGAGTTTACTTCTATACTCTTTTCAAGACGGAGGAAATTTTGAGACAATAGCACCAACATGAAAGTTTTCATTATTTCTTCTTGTGTAAGAATTTACTTCTATACTCTTTTTAAGAAGGGGAAAGTTTTAGATAATAGTACCAACATGAAAGTTTTCATCAAGAGTAATTCCAAATATAGCAATTTTATTAGCTATAAGTTGAAAGTCTTTGTACTTGTTCAGTGATTGACTTGTCATCAACCATTTTGAACTCCATATAATTTGAAACAAGAAATTTCTTAGAACTCGCCTCTTCTGCCAAATAGATAGCTTGAATATTTTCCTAAATATCCTTAGAAAATTTGAACTTTATATAATATTGATCGTTATATTTGTTAGACATTCCTCCAAGAATATAATTGTTGCATAAATAATCATCATGTTCCCACTTGGCAATTTGTTCTTTAATCAAAGTAGCCTTGTCAGTTGCTACCTCAGAACTAAGAGCCTCATGTCAAGGTTTCTCAAGAACATATTCCAACTTCAATCTTGTTTGACTCTTGTTGATGTTAATTTTCATTTCCGCAACCAAGGATGTGTACAAGATATACTAAGAGGCTTGTTTGGGATGTTTTTGAACTTCTAAAAAGAATTCCATCTTTCCACACAATCTAGGAAAGTCTTTGCCATCAAATAGTTCAAAATTAGGATTAGGCAAAGATGGAATATTATTAGATATAGATATAGATGTCATAGAGACAACTATCTTCAAATTGTTAAAATAAGAATAATGATAGTTCAAGGAGTTCTAAAAATAAGAACTTGTTTGGCTTAGAGGCATGTAATACATTTCTTGAAGATAGTCGGAGTCTCTCCCATGAACAAACAGAAGAATAAATGACAACTCTATCTTTGGGATTCAACTAAGCCGCAAAACAAGTAGCATTCAAGAATGTTGCTCTTCTATTCTTGAATCGGTGATTTTACCTTTTGATTAATGTCTCTCAAGTGTTTTTGATACGCCCCAAAAAGTGCCTGAAAATGTACCTCGAAAATGCCTATGATCGTAAATTCTATATATCTCAAAATCTGTGTGATATTGAAAATTTGACTTTATATTCTTGATCAAGGAGAAAAATTGAGTGGTGATGGGTCTAACCCCGATTTTAGAGCAACTGTATCAAAATTTTATTTTCCAAAAATTACGAAATATAGAATCAATTCGTGCCCCCGGCGCGACTTGGCCAGGGCACAGACTTATATTTTTTTTTGCCAATTTTTCTTACTTCGATCCAAGTATTTGGGGCCTTGGTCCTAAGCCTTCTGATGCATAAAAAACCTATACATAGTGAAACGACCCCAAAAAAAGCCCAAAAATATGCCACGGAAGTGCTCAAAATTATAATTTTAATATATCTCAAAATCCATGCGTGATATCAAAAATATGACTTCATATTCTTTTTCAGGGGGTTAAATTTTGTGAGAAATGGGTTCAACCCCAAATTTAGAGCGACTATATCAAAAATTTATTTTTCAAATTGACGACAAAATAGTGAGAAGGTGCGCCCCTGGCGCGACGTGGCCAGGGCGCGCTAGTGTGTTAATTTTGTTCAGTCTTTATGTTCCGGTCCAAGGCTTTTGGATCTTGGGTCTAAGCCTTCCCATATGTAAAAATACCTATAATTAGCCATATGTTACCTAAATATCATATAAGACCTTCCCAAATACTCACTCAAACACTTGGACAAACATTTCACCCAAAATTTCAAATCCCAAACCTCATTCGGATCTTAAAGTTTTCTTTCAAGCTTCAAGTCTCCTTTTTCCAATCTTCTTCAAGGATTCTCCAAAGTCAAGGTATGTGGGTTTTAACCATTGGGTCCTTTCTCCCATGGTACCCAAGCTTCCTTTTTACCTAAATTACATGTTTCTAAGTTGATTTTACATATGGGTTTTCTATAATGAATTTGACTATAAACTATGTTGGGGTTCTATAAAAGTGTGACTATTTTGGTATGTTTTGAGTTATGAATCTTTTATCTATCTTGAGATTTGATGAAAATTGCAAGAGGATATTACCGAGTATTGGTGGATGGTTTTACATTGAATTTACTTGCATGATTCCACTCTTGAACTGCATGATTTTACACTAGCATTGCACACCCAACAAGTGTTTGATAAAATGCCTTGTTAATGTATCTTAAGTTGTTGACGACCTAATGCTTAGCATATGAGTTAAGTGACTTTATGATGATGAAAGGCACGCATATATGTGTTGAATTCATGAGGTGTGTTTATGGTGTTGCAAGTTGAATGCCTTGTTGAGGGGGTATCAAGCCTCAATCACCTTGTCGGGGGGGCTTTATCAAGCCTCGATGGCCTTGTTAAGGGGGTATCAAGCCTCAATCACCTTGTCGAGGGGGTGTGAAGCCTCGGTGGCCTTGGTGAGGGGGTATCAAGCCTCAATCACCTTATCAAAGGGGTGTAAAGCCTCAATGGCCTTATTAAGTGGGTATCAAGCTTTAATCACCTTGTTGAGGTGGTGTCAAGCCTCAGTTTCCTTGTTGAGTGGGTATCAAGCCTTAATCACCTTTTTGAGGGGGTTTCAAGCCTCAGTGGCCTTGTTGAGGGGGAATCAAGCCTCAATCACCTTGTCGAGGGGGTATCAAGCCTCGGTTGCCTTGTTGAGGGTGTACCAAGCCTCTTGTCGGGGGATGGCACGCCTGTACTACTAATTGAAGGATATGTACCTCAATCACCCTTTCAAGGGAAGGGGTGCCTTAGTGTTTGAGAATGGAATATTTGTCTATAGTGATGGTCTATTCCTACATATGTATTTGGTTCTATATAAGCATATGATTTTACTAGTATGTTTTACTTCAACATTGATCATGCATGCCATGTTGCTATCATACTATCCCTTGCTTATGATTATGCATTTTGATTATGTTGCCTATCTCTTGTTGCATTGAATCATACATAATTAGTACATTCAAATGTACTAACGCATACTCTATGCCTAAAAGATATCACCATGTATCAACTGGAGCTCCTATTAATTCTCCTCCTCATAGATAGATAGATTGTTAGCTTTTGGTGAGTCCTCATGTCCGGGGACAATATCTATCTTATCTCATCCTTATTTTAGACTATATCTTGTATATTTGGATTACCTATTGTCATTATTATGAGGGTGAGCCTGGTTGCTTATCTTGGCCTTTGCTAAGTTCTATGTTTAGAGGTGTTGTTGGACAAGTATGTATTAATGCTATAAGCTTGACTTTCTCTTTGATTCTCTTGATGTTTTATGAAGTGAAGGTTTTCCCTTAGTCCCTATGCCCTTATTTCTCCTCTTTTGTTGTTGTTTAATTGTTTCATTGACTAAGGATGTGTAATAGTATGCTAAGAGGCTCACTTGGGGTCCTTTCAAGTATCCCATATGCTATGTCACATCTAGGCCCTAGTTTAGGTCGTGACAGTTATTCATTTTTCAACCCCATATCATTTAAAACATTCCCCAAAATCCTTGGAAACACTTAGCCAAATATTTCACCCAAAATTCAAGTGTCCCAATCTCATTCCAAATCTAAGGATTTCATTCAAACTTCAAGTTCTCATCCAAATCTTCATTAAGTAAATCTCCAAAGTTGAGGTATGTGGGTTTCAACCATTGGGTCCTTTTACCCATGGTGCCCAACCTTCATTTTCTAATAAATTGCATGATATCAAGTTGATTTATCTATTGGTATTTCTTATTATGAATTGATTATGAACTATATTGGGGTTTCATGAAAATATGACTGTTTAAGCATGTTTTGAGCTATGAATCTATGATCTATTATGAGATTTGATGAAGGATTTCAATGTATATTGCATGACGGTGTTAGCAAGTGTTAGTGGGTTGATTTACATTAAATTTTCTTACATAATTTCACTCTTGAATTGCATGATTTTGAACTAGCATTACACATCATCCAAGTGTTTGGCACAATGTCCGGTTTATTATTCCTGAGTTATTGATGATCTATTGCATGGCCTAAGTGTCAAGTGACTTTATGATGATAAAAGTAATGTATTTAAGTGTTGATTTCATGAAAGTATCTATAGTGTTGATAGTTGACCACATCTTGTTGAGAGGGTGCTATGCCTCAACTACTATGATGGAGGGTGCTATGTCCATCTACCAGTTAAGGGGTATATACCTGTACCACTATGATAGGGGGTGCTATGCCCATCTGCCATGTTGAGGGGCATATACCTTGACCACTATGATTGGGGGTTCTATGCCCATCTACCAATTGAGGGGTAGATACATTAATTGCCTTCCAAGGGGGTGGTAGGCCTTTGATTTCAAGTATTGGTCTATGATGATGATCTCTTCCTATGCATGTATTATGTTTTGTATAAGCATGCTTTATTTCTAGCATTGATCATGGATGCCATGTTGTTGATATACTATCTCTTGCTTATGTATATGTATTTTAATTATGTTACCTATCTCTTGTTGCATTGCATCCTACATACTTAGTACATTCAAATGTACTAATGCATACTTTATGCCTACATGATGTTACCATGTAGGAATTGGAGCCCCTTATGATTAACCTCCTCGTGGCTAGTTGTGATATCTTGAAGAATAGCTATTGGTGAGTTCTTAAGTTCGGGGTCACTAGCTTTGCTCTCTTGCTTTGTTTATCTCTCATGTTGAACTTTGATATCAAAAGGGTGAGCCCGAAAAATGTCTTCCCTCTCGCCCAATCTATGTTAGAGGTATTGTTGGATAAGATATGTAATTGTGCTTTGAGCTTTGACGTTTTGACAATTTATGCTATGAAAGACTTTCTTTGGTCCCTTTATCCATATTTATACTATCTTGTTGTTGTTTAATTACTTTTGCGACCAAGGATGTGTAAATGATATGCTAAGAAGCTTGTTTGGGGTCGCTTTGGGTTCCCATTCACCATGTCACGTCAAGGCCCTAGGCTTGGGTTGTGATAGTTTTCAGGGGAAAACATTTTTGATTAATTGTTGAAGTGATATCTTTTCAAAGAAAAACAACATTATTTATAAGATAAAAGTTTTGAAAGGAAAGACTTTAGTTAAAATTATATTAAATATATGTTCATTCATTCAATAGAAAAGTCATGTATCTTCCAAGAACCTATAATGTAACAATGAATGTTACAATTCATATTCATGTATTTTGTGAATTTTTCAAAAAAAAACTTTTATCACAATGAAACACCCCCTCATAAGCTTGTGAATGCACTGTAATCATAATTCTCATAAATCTCAAAATCTGAGCGTGATTTGGGAAATCGACTTCATATTCTTGATTGGGGGAAAAATTGAGTGGGAAATGGGTATAACCCAGATTTTAGAAGACCCGTACCAAAAAATAATTTTTGCTAATTTTCAAATTTCTAGTGTCTACCCGCACCCAGGCCATGACACGCCTAGGGCGCGGACTAGTGTAAGTGGCCTCTTCACATTTCGTCCACATTGCAGACCAGTGTAAAATATTCCCTAGTTTTCTAATTTCGTCCAAGGGCATAGGGGTAGTAGCCCCATGCCCACTTAAACGTGAAATCTTTTATACGTAGGCATTTTTTGACTCTATAACTCACAAAACTCTATCTAAAACCTCTCTAAGACTTTATCAAATCTCTCATTCAAATTCAAGGATTTCAGGCTCAATTTGAAACTCAAGAACTCATCTCAAGCTTCAAGTCCCCTTCAAGTTCATTTCATGAAATTCAAGGTTTAAGGTATGTGGGCCTTCATCCATGGATCTTTCACCTATGGGGCCCAACCTTCTCTTTTTAAGAAAATTACATGATTTCAAGTTGTATTACTTATGAGTATCTTTTATTATGAAATATGGACATAAATTATGTTAGGGTTTTATCAAGTGTTGATTGATTATGCACAAATATCTATTTTAAGCTTATTCTATGCATTGATTGTCTATTGAGACTATGCATGATTTGATCAATAAAACTACGAACTATTATGAGCTTTTGTTATGGATTTCAAGATACCCTCAATATTGGTGTGTTGATTTGCATTGAGTTTACTCTTCTTGTTTTTCTCTTAAGTTGCATTATTTTGAACAAGTATGATGAATCAACTATGTGTTTGATAAAATTACATGACAAGGATTCTCAAGTTCTTGATGAACTATTACATGATATACAAGTCAAGTGATTTCATGATAATAAAGGGCTTTCAAGCATGTATTAAATTCATGAAAAATATCTATGATTTTACAAGTATCAAGTTGCGCCCTATTTTAAGATTTTAACCTCTTGTGAGCTATTCATGTCAACACAAGGGATCATGTATGATTATTGTTTACTCTCATGTTCAAGTTAGACTCACAAGTAGAGGTTAAACATGTTAATAAGCTACTCATGTCAAGTTATTATGTCTCTTACAAGTTATTTATCTTATGATTATAGTATGACTATTTGAAGTATTTTGTGGGATAAGACTTAGCACTAATTGAGGCTTAAGATAGGGGGTCGACACAAGAGGTCCTTATATAAAGTCTTTAGTCTCTAAACTATAAGCCACCATAGGATTATATATTTTACCCTTTCTATACTAGTCGATCCATCTAGTACATATTATCATGTTTTGTTTGCCTTGGCAAGTAGACCACACTTGGGAGGTGGGGGTGTGTCATACTCGATCACCTATATATAGGGGGTGTCATGCCTTGGATTCCAAGTTGTAGCTGCTTGGTCTATGTTAGTTGAGGTCTCTTCCCACATATGTATGATATATTATGCAAGTTGAATGTTTTACAAGCATTTTTTACAAGCATTGATCATGCATGTCATATTGAGATTATATATCCATTGATTATGATTATGTGTTTTGAATATATTGACTTATGTCTTTGTTACGTTGCACTCCGCATACTTAATACTTTCTAACGTACTAATACATACTCCATGCCTATATGATATTACCATGTATGGATCAGAGCTCCTTTTTATCATCCTCCTCCACATGGCTTGCTCGGTACTTCGAAGAGAGATTTTGTAAGTCCTCAACTCTGAGGATAATATCTATGTTACTCTTGCTATGTTGAGAATTCTTTTATGTTGAACACTTGTTATAATGGGGGTGAGCCCGAGAAGTGTCTTATTCCCCACTCCATTCTAAAGTAGAGGTGTTGTTGGATGCTAAGTTTGTATATGCCTTTGAACTTGACTCTTCTTATGTTTTTATGTTTATGAAAGACTTCCCTTAGTCCTGCTTCCATTTTTATACTTGATTCTTGTTGATGTTTATTTTCATTTTTGCAACCAAGGATGTGTACAAGATATGCCAAGAGGCTTGTTTGGGTTGTCTTCGGACATCATATTCACCATTTCATGTCTAGGCCCTAGGCTTCATCCTGACAAGCTTTGTATTAGAGCACTAGGTTGTTGATGTTTCTCAGAAATTTAACACACTATGTCAAGTAGAGTCTCGTTCATGGTTTTGAAGCGCGCCATAATTATGAATAGGAGGTTGTGATGCGTTTAGGAAATGTTTTACTTCTTCATGATCTATATCATGCTTTAGATTTAAAGATAAGGCCTTTTTCCCATAATAAATGGTCCTCCCTCTTCTAGATCATGCTGCTATTGAGAGGAAGGCTAAGGAGATCCCGCACACCCGAGGAGGAACTGGTTCGTCCATCCCCTCAAGCTCCTCAAGATGGAGGGGTAGCCCAAAATGAGTTTCAGGATGCCATCACAATGTTGGCCTATGCTATGACCGACCAAATGAACAAAGGGGCCCAAACCCCTTATGCTCCTACTCCGGCTTCAAGGGTGAGGGATTTCACAAGGATGAATCCTTCGGAGTTTCATAGGTTTATGGTGGAAGAGGATACCCAAGAGTTCATCGATGAGGCGTATAAGGTGCTATCTATCATGGGATCTGTTCGACGGAGAAAGCGAAATTAGCAGCCTACTAACTCAAGGATATGGCCCAAATTTAGTTTTCTCAATGGAAATTGGAGAGAAGAAATGATGGTGCTATTCCTTTGGAGGAGTTCAAAGTCACCTTCCTTAACCAGTTCTTCCCTATTGAGTTAAGTGAGGCTAAGATGATGGAGTTTATGAAACTCAAGTAAGGTTCTATGAGTGTGAGGGAGTATGCCCTCAAGTTCAATAAGCTTTCCAAGTATGCTCCACATTTGGTTGCCAACCCTAGAGCTAGAATGATCAAGTTTGTGTCAGGAGTGTCCGACTTGGTAAATGAAGAGCGTTGTACCTCAATGCTTATAAGTGATATGGATTTGTCTCGGCTCATGACAAATGTCGAACAACTTGAGGGAGAAAAACTTAGAAATAGGAGAATTGAGGAGTCCAAAAGGGCTCTGTCTAAGGGTGGCTTATAAGTTTCTAAGTGTGGCCAGTTTCATCAAGGCCACAAGTTCCAAGCCGAGGGTCCTCCAATGGTCCTAACAAAAGGTTTGCTGATGATGGGGTGTCTAACCTGAGATTCCAAGGTGGTAATGGTGGGATGATCCATCATAAGTGCAAAAAGTGTGGGAGAAACCATGGTGGTCCATGTTTGAAAAATTCTATTACTTGCTTTCATTGTGGTGAGATGGGTCACAAGATTATTGATTTTCCTCATGTTCGAAACAAGGGTAGAGATGGTCATCCTAAAGGCCAAGGAGCTAACGCATGTCAAAGGGCAAAGGGAGGCCAATAAGGGGGGTACTCCAAGGCAAAATAGGTTCTATGCTCTCCAAGGAAGACAAGGAGTGGATAAGGTGCCCGATGTTGTTACAAGTATGCTAAAGTTTTTTGATTATGATGTATATACTTTCATAGATTTGGGTGCCACTCTCTTTTCCATTACTCCTTTTGTTGCCAATAAGCTTTATGTGTCTCCCGAATTGTTGCCTGAAGCTTATGTAGTGTCTACCCCCGTTGGTGAGTCCATTATTTCTAAAAGAGTCAATAGAGATTATCCCATGTTCATATTTCATAAAGTCTTGCCTTGTGAGTTTGTTGAACTTGACATGATGGATTTTGATATTATTCTTGGGATGTAATGGTTACATGCATATAAAGCTTCCATTGATTATAGAATCCATAAGGTTATATTCAAGTTCCCCTAGTAAGCCCGTCGTTGAGTGGGAAAGTCATAATGTAGTGGTCAAGGGTAGATCCATTCTTGTCTTAAAGACCAAAAATTGATTTCTAAGGGTTACACTTATCACCCTGTAAGGGTTAGGGATGTTGAGTCTAAAATCCTTCCTATTGATTTGGTTCAGATGGTCAATGAGTTTCTTGATATCTTTCCCAATGAGCTTCCCATTGTTCCTCCCGAAAAGAAAATAGACTTTGGTACAGACCGCATTCTCGATATATAACCTATTTCCACTCCTCATTATCATATGGCCCCAGCTGAGTTGAAGGATGAATTGAGGGATTTTTTGGAGTAGGGTTTCATAAGGCGTAGAGAGTCACCTTGGGGTGCACCAGTGTTGTTTTTAAAGAAAAAAGATGGTTCCCTTAGAATGTGCATTAATTTCCAGCAACTCAATAGAGTCACTATAAAGAATAAGTACCTTCTACCAAGGATTGATGACCTTTTTGATCAACTACAAGGGGCTAGTCACTTTTCTAAGATTGATCTACAGTTAGGATATCACCAAGTGAGAGTGAGGGGTTGTGATATTCCCAAGATGGCTTTTCGGACTAGGTATGGACTTTGAGTTTGTGTTAATGTTTTTTGACTTGACTAATGCACCAACATAATTTATGGATCTCATGAATAGGGTCTTTAAACCCTACCTTGATATGTTTATGGTGGTCTTTATTGATGATATATTGATTTATTCCCAAAGTGAAGAAGATCATGTCAATCATTTGAGGGTAGTGTTGCAAATTTTAAGAAATGAGAGGTTGTTTGCTAAATATAAAAAGTGTGACTTTTGGTTGAAACAGGTTACATTCCTAGGGCATGTGTGTTAGGTAATGGCACTAAAGTGGACCCTAAGAAGATGGAGGTGATAAAGAATTGGTCTAGGCCCTTGACTCCGATGGATATTAGGTGTTTCTTGGGTTTGGCGGGTTACTTCCAGAGGTTTGGGAATGGTTTCTCTTCTATTTCTTCCCCTATGACAAAGTTGATCCAAAAGAAGGGAAAATTTGTTTGGCCTAATGAATGTTAAAAGAGTTTTCAAACTTTGAAAGACAAGCTTATCTCCACTCCTATCTAAGTGTTTGTGGTTTATTGTGATGCCTCAATAATTGGTTTGGGGTGTGTTTTGATGCAAACTGGCAAGGTGATACCATATTCCTCTAGGCAACTTAAGGTGTATGAGCAAAATTATCCCACCCATGATCTTGAATTGGTGACGTGACGTTTGCTTTGCAAATTTGGAGTCACTATTTGTATAGGGTTCATGTTGATGTGTTTACTGACCATAAGAGTCTCCAATATGTGTTCACACAAAAAGATCTTAACTTGAGACAAAAAAAATGGTTAGAACTCCTTAAGGATTAAGACAAGAGTTTGCACTACTATCTCGACAAAGCTAAAGTTGTGGCCGATACCCTAAGTAGAGTGTCAATGGATAGCCTGACTCATTTTGATGTTGGTAACAAGGAGGTTGCTAGAGAAGTTCACCAGATAGCTAGGTTGGGGTTAGGTTGAATGAGATTGAAAATAGTGGTGTAGTGGTTATTGATGGTTCCGAGTCTTTTTTATTGAGAAATTCAAGTCAAAGCATGACCTTAGACCCCACCTTCCTAGAGTTGAAGGCTTTGGTAAAGGATGGTAAAGTGGAGGTTTTCTCCCAAGGGGGAGATGGCTCCCTTAGGTACTAAGGTATGTTATGTGCTTTGGTAAAGGATGGTAAAGTGGAGGTTTTCTCCCAAGGGGGAGATGGCACCCTTAGGTACTAAGGTAGGTTATGTGTGCCTAATGTTGATGACTTGATGGAGTTGATTTTGAAGGAGGCCCATAATTCATTTTATTCTATTCATCCCGGTTTCACAAAGATGTATAGAGACTTGAGGGAGGTGTATTGGTGGGGTGGTATGAAGAGAGATATTGCCAAGTTCATAGCTAGTTGTCACAATTGCCAACTAGTGAAAGATGAACACCAAAGGTCGGGTGGGCTAGCCCAAGAAATAGAAATTCCTACTTGGAAGTGGGAAGAGATCAACATGGATTTTATGGTTAGGTTTCCAAGGACTAGAAACACTTTGATTCTATTTGGGTTATTGTTCGTAGGATGAAAACGTTGGCTCACTTTCTACTTGTCAAAACCACCTATGGTGCCGAAGATTATGCCAAGTTGTATATTCATGAGTTGGTTAGATTGCATGGGGTACGCTTGTCTATCATTTCATATCGTGGTGCTCAATTCACTTCTCAGTTTTGGAGGTCCTTCCAAAGGGGTCTTGGTACCAAGGTCAAGCTTAGCATAACTTTTTATCCTCAAAAGAATGGTCTAACCGAAAGGACTATCCAAACTCTTGAGGGTATGCTTAGAGCTTGTGTTTTGGAGTTTAAGGTTAATTGGGATGAACATCTTCCACTTATTTAGTTTGCTTATAACAATAGCTACCACTCAAGCATTCTCATGGGTCACTTTGAAGCTTTATATGATGACGGTTGGGTGGTATGATGTGGGGGAGATGGCTTTATTAGGCCCACGTTTGGTTACAAAAGTGTTGGAGAAGGTGACGTTAATAATGGAGAGGTTGAAGAAGGCCCAAAATAGACAAAAGTCCTACTCTAATGTGAGAAGAATAGATCTTGAATTTAAGGTTGGCGATTGAGTGTATTTGAAAGTCTCACCCATGAAGGGTGTGGTCCGGTTTGGTAAGAATGGGATATTGACCCTAAGGTTTGTGGGACCATATAGAATTTTGAGGAGGGTTGGTAAGGTTGTATATATATTGGAGTTGCCTATGGAGATGAATATGGTTTATCCGGTCTTCCATGTATCTGTGTTAATGAGATGTGTTGGTGATCCAAGTACTGTGGTTCCCTTAGAGGTTGTTGGTGTTGTGGAAGATAATTTGACCTATGAGGAGGTCCCGGTGGAGATATTTAATAGACAAGTGAAGATGTTGAGAAACAAAGATGTAGCATCCATCAAGGTCCTTTGGAGGAATCAACAAGTTAAAAGTGCCACATGGGAAGCCGAGGCAGACATGAAAAAGTGATGTCTATATCTCTTACACTCTACCCAAGCCAAGGGTAATAACTTAAGTACCATCTATGATTTAAAGTCTTAAATTTTAGCCCTCATGTCATTTTGCATGCGTTCATATTTATGGTAACAAGTTTATGGTGATTTTTGACATTCATGTTGGGACTTTTTGAAAATGATGTTTAACTGCATTTGTTGCATTCATGTCAGGCTGAAATATTCATGATTACTTCTCTTACGCATGTTTCTTTGACATTTGGGGATGAATATTTCCAAAGAGGAGATATTAAAACACCTCTTATGTCACGACCCAAGCCTAGGAACTAGATGTGACACGGCAAATGGGAACCCAAAGGAACCCCAAACAAGTCTCTTAGCATATCATTCACATATCCTTGGTCGCAGAAGCAATTAAATAACAACAAGAGAGTATAAGTAGGGATAAGAGGGACTAAGAGAAGTCTTACATAACCATAAACGAATAAAACTCAAGAACATAGTGTAATTACATCACTTGTCCAACAACACCTCTAAACATAGACTTGAGTGGGGGCTAAGACACTTTCTGGGCTCACCCTCAAAGTATCTAGAGTTCACCATAAAGAAATAACATAAGAAAGAGTGGTATAGCTAGTGTCCCTGAACTTAAGGACTCACCAAAGCTTATCTTCAAGAAATCACAACTAGCCAGGTGTAGGAGGAGAATGATCAAGTGGAGTTCTGGTTCCTACATGGTAACATCATGTAGGCATAGAGTATACATTAGTACATTTGAACATACTAAGTATGTAGCATGCAATGCAACAAGAAATATGCAACATAAACAAAATGCATATACATAAGCAAGAGATGGTATATTAGCAGCATAGCATGCATGATCATTGCTTGAAGTAAAACATACTTATATGGAAACATGGTACATGTGTAGGAAGACACCAACATCATAGACCAAGCAACTTAGTACTTAGAATCCAAGGCCTAGCACCCCCTTAGAAGGTGATTGAGGTATATAACCCTCAATTGGTAATACGGGCCTAGCACCCCCCGATAAAGTGGTCAAGGTATATAACCCTCAAAATGGTAGTACAGGCCTAGACCCTCCCCTCCCCGACTAGGTGGTCAAGGTATATATCCCTTAATATGGTCGTACGGGCCTAGGCCCCACCAATAAGGTGGTTGAGGCATAGCATCCCCTCAACAAGGTGTGGTCAATTGCAACACTATAAATACTTTTCATGAATTCAACATATACATACATTTCTTTCATCATTATAAAGTCACTTGTCTCCTAGGCCATACAATAGAGTATCAAAAACTCAAGAACCCTTAACCAGATATTTTATCAAACACTTGGTGGGTGTGTAATGCTAGTTCAAATTCATGCAATTCAAGAGTTCTCATGTGAGAAAACTTAATGTAAATCAACCCACCAACACTTGGTAATAACATCATGTAAGATACACTGGAACCCTTCATTAAAACTCATCGTAGATCTAAGATTTATAGCCCAAAGCATGCTTAATAGTCAACATTTCATGAAACCCCAACATAGTTCATAGTCAAATTCGTAATAAGAAGTACCCATAGATAAATCAACTTGAAAACATGTAATTTGCATAAAAAAGAAGGTTAAGCACCATGGGTGAAAGGACTCAATGGTTGAAACCCACATACCTCAATATTAGAATGAGAAGTTGAAGCTTGAATTAATTTCTTGAGATTCGAAATTTGTTTGGGACACTTGAATTTGAGTGAAATATTTGGCTAACTGTTAGAGAGGGTTTTGGGGGAATGTCTTGAATTATATGGGCTTGAAAATGACTAAGTATAGGTATTTTCATGCATAGGAAGGCTTAGGCCCAAGACCCCAAAGCCTTAGGCCAAGATAAAAAAACTGGCCGCAAAATGTACTACTCCACAACGATTCCGCAATGCGGACAGAATGCGTACCCTCAGTGGAAAGTAAGATTTTTGGAAAACAAAATTTGGCAATGGTTGCTCTAAAATTAGGTTTAGACCCATTTCTAACTTAAATTTTGCCCTGTGATCCTGAACATAAAGTTGGATTTCTTTATGATTATCCTTCTTATGTACGTCTCTTTGATATTAAGGGATGAATGTTTCCAAGGGGAAGATATTAAAATGTACCAAAAAGTGCACAAAGATGTGCCTTAGAATTTCCCATAATCGTAGTTTCCATATATTTCAAATAGTCAACATTTCATGAAATCCCAACATAGTTCATAGTTAAATTCATAATAAGAAGTACCTATAGATAAATCAACTTGAAAATATGTAATTTGTATAAAAAGGAAGGTTGGGCACCTTAGGAGAAAGGACCCAATGGTTGAAACCAACATACCTCAACTTTAGAGATTCCTTTGATGAAGATTGGAATGAGAACTTGAAGATTGAATGAATTCCTTGAGATCCGAAACGAGTTTGGGACACTTGAATTTGAGTGAAATATTTGGCTAAGTGTTAGAGAGGTTTTCCCCCTGATCCTGAAAATGAAGTTGGATTTTGTCATGATTATCCTTCTGATGTGCATTGCTTTGATATTCGGGGACGAATATTCCCAAGGAGGAGATATTGAAAAGCCCCAAAAAGTGCGCGAAGATATGCTTTAGAAATGCCCATACTCGTAATTTTCATATATCTCAGATAGTCAACATTTATATCTCAGATAGTCAACATTTTATGAAACCCCAACATAGTTTATAATCAAATTCGTAATAAGAAGTACACATAGATAAATCAACTTAAAAACATGTAATTTGCATAAAAAGTAAGTTTGGGCACCATAGGTGAAAGGACCAATGGTTGAAACCCACATACCTTAATTTTGGAGATTCCCTTGATGAAGATTGGAATGAGAACTTCAAGCTTGAATGAATTCCTTGAGATCCGAAATGAGTTTGGGACACTTGAATTTGAGTGAAATATTTGATCTTCAAGAAATCACAACTAGCCAGGTGTAGGAGGAGAATGATCAAGTGGAGTTCTGGTTCCTACATGGTAACATCATGTAGGCATAGAGTAGTGATATGGGGTTGAAAAATGACTAAGTATAGGTGTTTTCACGCATAGGAAGGCCTAGGCCCAAGACCCCAAAGCCTTAGGCCAAGATAAAAAACTGGCTGCAAAATGTACTACTCGACGATGCCTTCGCATTGCGGAGAGAACTCATACCCTCAGTGGAAAGTGAGATTTTTGGAAAATAAAATTTGGCTACGGTTGCTCTAAAATCGGGGTTAGACCCATTTTCCACTCAATATTTCCCCCTGATCCTGAATATGAAGTCAGATTTTCAATATCATACACGAATTTTAAGATATATGGAAATTACAATTATGGGCATTTTCGAGGCACATTTTCGGGCACTTTTTGGGGCATTTTAATATCTCCTCCTTGGGAACATTCATCCCCGAATGTCAAATAAATGTACATAAGAAGGATAATCATGAAGAAATCAGCCCCAAAAAGAATGCAACAATGCACTTAAACACTATTTTCAAAAATCTAAACATAAGTGTTAAAATTACCATGAACTTGTCAACATAAACATGAATGCATGTAAAAGACACGAGGGCTGGAACATAAGACTTGGAATAACATAGGGGACTTAAATTAGTACCTTAGGCTTGAGTAGAATGGAAAAGATAGGGATATCACATTTGCATGTCTGCCTCGACTTCCCATGTGGCACTTTCAACTTGTTGGTTTCTCCAAAGAACCTTGACGGAAGCAACATCTTTGTTCCTCAATCGATTTACTTGTCTATCAAACATTTCTACCGAAACCTCTTCATAAGTTAAATTTTCTTCAACAACACCCACAACATCAAGATGCACAATGGCACTAGGGTCACCCACACACTTCCTCAACATAGACACATAGAGGACCGGATGAACCGTATTCATATCATTGGGCAACTCCAACTCATAGGACACCTTACCAATACTCCTCAACACTCTATAAGGACCCACAAGTCATGGGCTCAATTTACCCTGTTTACCAAAATGAAACACCCTCATGGGTGAGACTTTCATATAGACCCAACCACCAACATTGAATTCAAGATCCCTTCTCTTCACATTGGCATAGGACTTTTGACGACTTTGGGCTATTTCCAATCTTTCCCTTATCAACCTTACCTTCTCCATGGCCTCCATAGCCAAATCTAAACCCAATAAAGCTATTTCCCTTACCTCAAACCATCCACATAGGGATCTACAACGTCTACCATAAAGAGCCTCAAAAGCATCCATAACAATGCTAGAATAATAACTATTATTGTAAGCAAACTCAATTTGTGAAAGATGATCATCCCAACTACTTTTAAACTCCAAAACACAAGATCTAATCATATCCTCAAGAGTTTGGATAGTTTTTTCAGCTTGGCCATTCGTTTAAGAGTGAAAGGTCTTACTAAGCTTTACCTTGGTACGAAGACCTCTTTGGAAGGACCTCCAAAAGTGAGAAGTGAATTGAGCACCATGATCCGATATGATAGACAAGGGCACCCCAAACAATCTAACCAACTCATAAATGTACAATCTAGCATAATTTTTCGCACCATATATAGTCTTAATCGGTAGGAAATAAGTTGACTTTGTCATCTCTATATCTTGGGCTAGGCAACCCGGCCTTTGATGTTCAGTTTTGACTTGTTGGCAATCATGACAACTGAATACAATCTTGGCAATGTATCTCTTCATACCACCCCACCAATACACATCTTTCAAATCTCTATATATCATTTTAGAACTGGGGTGAATAGAATAGGATGAATTATGAGCCTCATCTAAAATCTTCTTTCTCAAGTCATCAACACAAGGAACATACAATCTACCTTGGTACCTAAAGGCACCATCTCCCCCTTGGGAGAAACCCTCCACCTTGCCATCTCTCACCAAGGCCTTCAATTCTAATGAAGCGGGGTCAATATCTTACTTTGCCTTCATCTCCTGAATCAATAAAGATTTAGAGCAATCAACAAGCACTACACCACCATTATCAACCTCTTCAAATCTAACTCCTAATCTAGCCAACCGATCAACCTCTGTAGCCACTTCTTTGCCCTTATCATCAACATGAGCTAGGCTACCCATAGACACCCTACTCAAAGCATTGGCCACAATATTTAACTTACCAGGGTTATAATGCATACTCATATCATAATCCTTAAGAAGCTCTAACCAACTTCTTCATCTCAAGTTAAGGTCTTTTTGAGTGAACACATATTGGAGACTCTTATGATAAGTAAAAACATCAACATGTACCCCATACAAAATAATGATGCCAAATTTTTCAAAGCAAATACCACGGCGGCCAACTCAAGATCATGGGTAGGATAATTGTTTGAGAACTTCAAGCTTGAATGAATTCCTTGAGATCCAAATACCACGGCGGCCAACTCAAGATCATGGGTAGGATAATTGTTTACATGTACCTTAAGTTGCCTAGAGGCATAAGCTATCACCTTACCATTTTGCATCAAAACACAACCCAAACTAATTCGTAAGGCATCACAATACATAACAAACCGTTTCAACCATTCCGGTAAAGACAAGATAGGCTTGGAGACAAGCTTATCTTTCAAGGTTTGGAAACTCTTTTCATACTCATCAGTCCACATAAACTTTGCCTTCTTTTGGGTCAACTTAGTTATAGGAGAAGCAATAGAAGAAAATCCATTCACAAACCTCCAGTAATAACCCACTAAGCCCAAGAAACTTCTAATTTCTGATAGAGTCAAAGGTCTAGGCCAATTTCTAATCATCTCCGTCTTCTTATAGTCCACCTTGATACCATCACCCGACACGACATTACCTACAAAGGCAACCTCTTTCAACCAAAACTCACATTTTTCATACTTTGCATACAACTTCTCCTCCCCCAAGTTTTGTAGTACCACCCTCAAGTGATCCACATGCTCCTTCTAACTATGGGAATAGATCAAGATATCATCAATGAAGACCATACAAATAAATCTAGGTAGGGCTTAAAGACCTTATTCATAAGATCCATGAAGATAACTGGTGCATTGGTCAAACTGAAGGACATAACTACAAACTTATAGTGCCCATACCTAGTCTGGAAGGTCGTGTTGGGAATATCACACTCCCTCATCATCACTTGGTGATACCCAGACAAAAGATCAATCTTAGAGAAGTGACTATCCCCTTGAAGTTGGTCAAAAAGATCACCAATCCTTGGTAGAGGATACTTATTCTTGATGGTGACTCTATTAAGTTGCCGGTAGTCAATACATATTCTAAGAGAACCATCCTTCTTCTTCACAAACAACACCAGTGTACCCCCAAGGTAATTAGCTATGCATAATAAAACCTTTCTCCAACAAATCCCTTAATTACTCTTTCAACTCCTTTAACTCCGCCGAGGCTATATTATAAGGGGTAATAGAAATAGGTTGAGTATCGAGAAGGAGGTCTATGCCAAAATCTATTTCCTTTTCGGGAGGAACACTGAGAAGCTCATTTGGAAAGACATCAAGGAACTCATTAACCACCGAAACTGACTCTATAGGAAGGACTTTGGACTCAATATCCCTAACCCTTACAAGATGATAGAGACACCCCCTACAAATGAACTTTTGGGCTTTAATGCAAGAAATAAACGTACCCTTGACAACCACATCATGACTCTCCCACTCAAGGATAGGTTCATTAGGAGTCGGAATTTGACCTTACAGGTTCTATAATCAATAGAGGCATAATATGCATGCAACCAATTCATCCCAAGAATGACATCAAAATCCTCCATATCCCACTCAATAAAATCACAAGGCAATATTTTATGCAAAATGAAAATGGGACAATTTCTATATACTATTCTAGCAACAATGGATGCACCAACAGGAGTAGACACCTCATATGGATCATACAACAATTCAGGGTTAACACGAAACTCTTTGGCAACAAAAGGAGTAACAAAAGAAAGAGTGGCACCTGGGTCTATCTATGCATACACATTAAAATCAAAGACTTTAAACATACCAGTAACTACATTGGACACCTCATCTACCCCTTGCCTCCCTTGAAGAACGTAGAACCAATTATGCCTTGGGGCAGCACCTTGTTGGCCTCCTCTCCCCAAAGGAACCACATTTGCACCTCGACTATATGCACGACCATCTCTACCCTTGTTTTGATTATGAGGATAATCAATATTCTTGTGACCCACTTCTCCACAACTATAGCAAGCATTATTATTCCTCAAACATGGGCCATCATGGCCTCTACCACATCTTGGGCACGTAGCATTAGGCACCATACCACCACCACCTTGGACCCTTGGGTTATCATTACCAAACCTCCTATTTGGAGCATAGGAAGACCCTTGGCCTTGATAAAACCGGCCACCATTGGGACCTTGGAACCTATCTTCAAAATGAGCCCTCTTGGCCTTCTTGCCTCTTCTCTTTCTCAACTTCTCCCTCTCCAATTGTTCAACATAACCCATGCGATGGGAAAAGCTCATATCACCAATTAACATGGCGGCACGACATTTCTTATTCACCAAATTAGATACACCCATAACAAACTTATTCATCCTACACCTTGGCTCAGCCACCAATTGTGGAGGATATTTAGAGAGTTGGTTGAACTTGAAGGCATACTCCCTCACACTCATGGACCCTTACTTCAAATTCATGAACTCCATCATTTTAGCCTCCATTAGCTCAAGAGGGAAGAACCAGTTCAGAAATACTGCTTAAACTCCTCATAAAGGATTATATTATTATTCCCATTCTCCTCCTTCCATTGAGTAAACCATAATTTGGCCACCCCCTTGAGTTGGTAAGCCACCAACTCTACCTTCTTCTCTAATCTAACACCCATAATAGACAACACTTTGTACACCTCATTAATAAATTCTTGAGGGTCCTCATCCATTTTAGACCTATGGAACTCTGGTGGGTTCATCCTCATGAAGTCCCTTACCCTAGATGCCCGAGTAGGAGCATGAGGGGCTTGGGCCCCTTGGTTGATTTGATTAATCATAGCTTATGCTAATATGGCAATAGCATCCCGGAAATCTTCATGAGTCGGTTGTTCTTTGGGTGTATGAGCTCTTTTTCCTCTTGGAATAAGCATGATCTATCAAAGAAAAGAATATTCATTAGAGAAAAGCCTTACATTAACTTTATAGCATGACATAGATCAAGAGGAAGGGAAACATTTCCTAAAACACCTCATAGCCTCTTACTCGTAGTTGTGGTACACTTCATAACCCTAAATAAGACTCTAATTGATGTGGTGAGTTGGATACCGAGGACCATTAATAACCTAGTGCTCTAATATCAAGTTTGTCAGGACCCAAGCCTAGGGCGTAGACATGACATGGAGAATGGGAACCCAAAGGGACCCCAAACAATCCTCTTAGCATATCATTTACACATCCTTGGTCGCGGAAGCAATTAAATAAAAACAAGAGAGTATAAGTAGGGATTAGAGGGACTAAGGGAAGCATTAGATAACATAAATGAACAAAAGTCAAGAACATAGCATAATTACATCACTTGTCCAACAACACCTCTAAACATGGACTTGCATAGGGGCCAAGACACTTTTCGGGCTCACCCTCAAAGTATCGAGAGTTCAACATAAAGAAATAACATAAGACATAGTAGTATAGCTAGTGTCCTCAAGCATGAGGACTCACCAAAGCATATCATCAAAAAATCACAAACTAGCCATATGGAGGGGAAGGAGGACGATCAAGTGGAGCTCCGATTCCTACATGGTAACATCATATAGCCATAGAATATGCGTTAGTACGTTTGAATATACTAAGTATGTAGAATGTAATGCAACAAGATATAGGAAACATAATCAAAATGCATATGCATAAGCAAGAGATGGTGTATTAGCAACATGGCATGCATGATCAATACTTTAAGTAAAACATGCTTATATGGAAACATAGTACATGTGTAAGAAGAGACTAACAACATAGTCCAAAAATTTAGTACTTGGAATCCAAGCCCTAGCACCCCCTTAGAAGGTGATTGAGGTATATACCCCTCAATTGGAGGTATGGGCCTCATACCCCCCGACAAAGTGGTCAATGTATATACCTCTCAACATGGTAGTACGGGCCTAGCACCCACCCACAAGGAGGTCAAGGTATATACCCTTCCACATGGTAGTATGAGCCTAGCACCCCCAATAAGGTGGTCAAGGTATATACCCTTTAACATGGTAGTACTAGCCTAGCACCCCCCGACAAGGTGTTTGAGGCATAGCACCCCCTCAACAAGGTGTAGTCACTTGCAACACTATAGATACTTTTGATGAATTCAACATATACATACATTTTTTTCATCATCATAAAGTCACTTGACTCATAGGCCATGTAATAGATCATCAAAATCTCAAGAACCCTTAACTGAACATTTTATCAAACACTTGGTGGGTGTGTAATTCTAGTTCAAAATCTTGCAATTCAAGAGTAAAATCATGTGAGAAAACTTAATGTAAATTAACCCACCAACACTTAGTAATACCATCATGCAAGATACATTGAAACCCCTCATCAAAATTCATCATAGATCTAAGATTTATAGCTCAAAATATGCTTAAATAGTCAATATTTCATAAAACCCCAACATAGTTCATAGTTAAATTCATAATAAGAAGTACCCATAGATAAATCAACTTGAAAAATATAATTTGCATAAAAAGAAAGGTTGGGTACCATGGGTACAAGGACCCAATGGTTGAAACCCACATACCTTAACTTTGGAGATTCCCTTGATGAAGATTAGAATGAAACCTTGAACTTTGAATGAATTCCTTGAGATCCGGAATGAGTTTGGGACACTTGAATTTGAGTGAAATATTTGGCTAAGTGTTAGAGAGAGTTTTCGGGAATGTCTTGAATGATATGGGGTTGAAAAATGACTATGTATAGGTGTTTTCACGCATAGGAAGGCTTAGACCCAAGACCCCAAAGAATTAGGATGAGATTAAAAAACTGGCAGCAAAAAGTACTACTCCCCAACGGCTCTGCATTGCGGAGACAATGCGTACCCTCACTGGAAAGTAAAAATTTTGGAAAACAAAATTTTGTTACGATTTCTATAAAATCAGGGTTAGACCTATTTCGCACTCATTTTTTTCTCTTGATCATGAACATGAAGTCGTATTTTCGATATCACGCATGAATTTTGAGATATATAAAAATTACGAATATGGACATTTTTTAGGCACTTTTTAGGGCATTTCACCTCATGTGCTTCAAAATGCTCCATAATTATAATTCTCATCTATTTTAAAATTCGTACATGATTTCAGATATCTTACATCATATCGTTGATCAGGGGTCAAAATTGAGTGAGAAATGGGTAAACCTAGGTTTTAGAAGACCCATAGCAAAAAATATTTTTTGCTAATTTCCAAAGTTCCAGTGTCTGCCCATGCACAGGCTGCGATGCACCTGGGGTGCGGACTAGTGTAAGTGGCCTCTCTGCATTTGGTCCATGTCACAGACTAGATGTAGACCAGTGTAAAATATTCCCCAGTTTTCTTATTTCGTCCAAGGGCATTGGGGTAATAGCTCCATGCCAATTTAAACGTGAAATCTTAAATACTTAGCCATTTTCAACTCTATAACTCATAAAACCCTCTCAAAAACCTCTCGAAGACATTATCAAATCTCTCATTCAAATTCAAGGATTTGAAGCTCAATTTTAGAACTCAAGTACTCATCTTAAGCTTCATGTCTCCTTCAAGTTCATTTCAAAAAATTCAAGGTTTAAGGTATGTGGGTCTTCATCCATGGGTCCTTTCACTCATGGAGCCTAACCTTCTCTTTTTATGAAAATTGTATGATTTCAAGTCGGGTTACTTATGGGTAACATTTATTGTGAAATATAGACATAAAATATGTTAGGGTTTTTATCAAGTATTGATTGATTATGCACGAATATCTATTTCAAGCCTACTCCATGGATTGATTTAGTCTATTGAGACTATACATGATTTGAGCTATGAAACTATGAACTATTATGAGCTTTTGTGATGTATTTCAAGATACCCTAAATGAGGGTTTTACAATAATATTAGTGGGCTCATTTGCATTGAGTTTACTCTTCTCGTTTTACTCTTGAATAGCATGATTTTGAATAAGTATCATGAACCCACCATGTGTTTGATAAAATTACATGACAAGAAGTCTCAAGTTGTTGATGAACAAGTCAAGTGATTTCATGATGATTAAGGGCTTTCAAGCATGTATTAAATTGAGCCTAGCACCCCCAATAAGGTGGTCAATGCATTGCACCCCACATACTTAGTACATTCTAACGTACTAACGCATACTCTATGCCTACATGATTCACTATATAGGGATCGGAGTCCAAGTTGATCATCCTCCTCCTCCATGTGGCTAGTCAGTGCTATTTCAAGCTAGTTGGTTAACGCATACTCTATGCCTACATGATATTACTATGTAGGGACAAGAGCTCCTTTTTATCATCCTACTATACGTGGCTAGTTCGGTACTTTGAAGAAAGCTTTGGTGAGTCCTCAACTCTGAGGACAATATCTATGTTACTCATGCTATGTTGAGACTTCTTTTATGTTGAACAATTGTTATCATGACGGTGAGCCCGGGATGTGTCTTGGCCACCACTAAATTCTAAAGTAGAGGTGTTGTTGGATGTTAAGTTTGTATATGCCTTTGAGCTTGACTCTTCTTATGTTTTTATGTTTATAAAAGACTTTCCTTAGTCCCGCTTCCTGAAACAACCACTAAAAGTGCCCGAAAACGTGCCTCGAAAGTGACCAGATCTTATTTTCCATATATCTAAAATTCTATTCGTTATTTCAAAAATCCAACTTCATATACTTTTTTAGGGGGTCAAATTGAGTGGGGAATGGGTCTAACCCAAATTTTAGAGCAATCGTATCAAAATTTAAAAATCGCAAAGTACACTATTTAGGAGGGTCAAGTTTGAAGAGGAGTATCTCTTTTGCACACAAAGAATTGAGTGGCCCAAGACTTCCCATCTTAACTCCCTTTGAATTATCTTTCCAACGCACTTCATTTCACCTCATTCTGAGTTCGGATGAAGGATTTATGCTTATTTTCGTAAAATTTATTCGTGCAGAAAATGCAAATTTCCAGTGAGCGACGTGGACCTATATTATTTTTGCCCTATTTTTTTGATTTCGGTCCAAGACTTTTAAGTCTTGGGCCCAAAGGTTCCCATACATGTGTTTACCTATACTTAGCCTTATTTCACCCTCATATCATCCTCAATATTCCCCACTTCACTAAGGTATGTGGTGTTGAACCATTGGGTCCTTCTATCTATGGTGCCTAAACCCTCTTTTAATTAATATAGAATGATTTAAAGTTGATTTTACATGTGGGACTTGTATATTGAGAAATTTATTGCACAGTGATTTTACTTCATGAAAGTATGGTTTGTTTAGCATGTTTTGAGCTTCAAATCTTGGATCTAATGTTGGAATTGATGAGAAATTTTTTATGTGAATGTCTTGGGGGTGTTGCAAGGTGTTGATTAAATGTTTTACCACTGATTTTTTTTCCATGATTTCACCTCTAAATTGCATGGTCTTTTACCACCATTATACACCCGTCAAGTGTTTGATAAAATATCCATCTAGGGTTTCTTGAGGAATTAAAGGTCCAATGCATGTCTTATGAGTTGAATAGTGTCATGATGATTATATATTGATGAAATAATGATAGAATGATGATGAAACAATGGTATGCGCATGATGTATAATGATGAGAGGAAATGTAGGTATATGATGACTTTATGATGATGAAAGTATGTTGTACATATGTTGACTTCATGAAAAATAGCTATGATGTTACAACTTGATTGCCTTTTTGAGGAGGTACCAAGCCTCAAACACCTTATTGAGAGGGTGCTAAGTCTCAATCAGCTTAAAGAGGGGGTGTCAAGCCTCGGTTGCCTTATTGAGGGGGTACCATGCCTCAACCACCTTGTTGAGAGGGTGCAAAATCTCAATCACCTTATCGAGGGGTGTCAAGCCTAGGTTGCCTTATTGAGGTAGTATCAAGCCTCAATTACCGTTCAAGGAATGGTGTGCCTTGGAGTTGGGGAGTAGTTCACTTGGTCTCTTCTATATATACGATATCTTATATAAGCATGATTTATCCTAGCATGTTTTACTTATGCATAGATAATGCATGCCATATTACTGTACTATGCCTATTGTCTAATGTATGCATTTTTATTATGAAGCTTATTTATTGTTGCTTTGCATCCTACATACTTAGTACATTCAAATATACTAACACATACTCTTACATATATGATATCTCCATGTAGGACCCGATGCCCAAGTTGATCATCCTCCTCTTCCACGTGGCTAGACGGTGTTATTCCGAGCTTATTGGTGAGTCCTCCATTTCGGGGACTTTGGTTTATTTTTTATTCTTCTTATTATCCATGTATTAAGACACTATTTTATGTTCTATTTGACTATGAGGGTGAGCTCGGTTACTTTGTCTTAGCCCTCGCTCTTTCTATGTATTTAGAGGTGTTTGTTGGACAAGGTATGTATTATGTATGAGCTTGACTCTTGACTTTTGACTCCGATGCTTATGCAAGTTTTCCCTTAGTCCTATTGCCCTTACTCTTATCATGTGCTTCCCCAACCAAGGATATGTGATGGTATTCTAAGTGTGGTGGGGGCTTCTTTTGTGCCCAAGTGGTTGTGTGGATCTTTGGTGTCTATTCTCTTGGTTGGGTATATTGTTGATAGAAAGTTCATAGGTATTGATACGAGTTTATATTGCATTAGCTCTTGCTTTGTGGCCTGTTGGATTTGATGTGGTGGATTTTGATGTTATACTTGGGATGGAATAGTTTCATGCATGTTCTGTCTCCATGGATGGTGGGACTCGTAGAGTTAGAATCTGACTCCCTAATGAACCTGTCTTTGAGTGGGAGGTTGTCAAGTTGTAGCAAGGGAGGTAGGTCCATTCTTGACTTAAGGTATAATTGGTTTCTAAGGGGTTGCATTTTTCATCTTTTGAGAATTGAAGGTGTTGAATCTAAGTTGGTTGTTTATAGATTTGTCATTGGTGATAGATGAGGCCTTGAATGTCGCTTTTCGATGTTTGAAGTTAGGGTAGTGTCTTTTTGTTGACTAGCACATCGGTTATGCCTATAAGTCTCATGAGTAGGATCTCTAGTCCTTATCCTAATAGGTTTATGGTGGTTTTGGTTATGATAATATGGTTCATTCCCTAATGAGGTAGTGCATGTGAATAATTTGAGGGCAGTACTACGAGTTCAAGGAAGAAGGTTGGGTGCTATGTGGGTGAGATGGGAATTTTGGTTGTAAGAAGTTGCCTTCCTAGGTTGTGTGTTGTCGGGTGATGGTATTAAGGTGGATTTTAGTAAGATGAAGGTGATTAGAGAGTAGCCTAGACCTTTGACTTCACCATATATTACAAGCCTCTTGGGTTAGTGGGCTATTGCCGGGGATTTTGAGTAAATTCTCTTCTATTGTTGATCATATGACTTAGATGACACTAGGTAAGGCCATGTTGTGACCGACATTTTGAGAAGGGAGATTTAATAGGTCCAAGAGTTGCTATTTCTTATGTTATCCCTTGGTTCTAGTAGGATTCATGTGTATATGGTTTCATTCATAGGTTCCTTTCACCCATGAAGCTCAATTTCCTTTTTATGAAAATTGCATGATTTCAATATGTATTTCTTATGGGTATTTATTATTATGAAATATGAGTATGAAATATATTGGGGTTTTGTCAAAAATTATTGATTATAGATGAATATCTATTTTGAGCTTATACTATGAGCTAATCTTTGTCTATTGAGACAATGATTATGCAAATAGGAATTAAGCCCTTTTCAAAAATTTATTTTCAAGATAGCCTACATGGATTTTTACTTATTGTAATTTGGGATTTGAATATTATGACAGGCTCTTACTATTGTAGTAGTTCAGTTACTTTAATGAAGTTCAATTACTGTAGCATGACTTTAATGAGCAAATACCCGGGACACTAACGGTAGTTCTACTTTTTCTCCTGTAGTTCTACTTCTTCTTCGTCTTATTCTTCTTCTTCTTCTTCTTCTTCTTCTTCTTTCTTCTTCTTCTTCTTCCTCTTCTTCTTCTTTTTCTTCTTCTTCTTCGTCTTCGTCTTCTTCTTCATCTTAGTCTTCCTCTTCCTCTTCGTCTTCCTCTTCCTCTTCCTCTTGAATTCGGTATGACTTTTAACTTTCGCCGATCTCAAGCGAACTTCTCCAATCTCTATTCTGACCTACATCGTCGTTCTATTTTGGCACTTGCTGGAGCAAACGTCAGTAGGTTTTTGGTGATCTCTTTTTTTTCTTCCTTGCTCAAATCATTCCAGCCATCTCTTTCTCTGGCAATATCAAGCTATTCCGACAAGGGTTACTCGATTGTCGGCGAGGGTTTCTTGCTAATGACTAGAACTACTTGGATTCTAGTGAAGGTTTCTTGCCAGCGATCAGAAATACTCAGATTCTGACAGCTTCCCAGCAAAATTTCTCACTCTCCGGCCAGTCATTTTGGCAACCATTTTCCAGAAAATTCGGCGACCAGGTTCTATCGTTTCTCCCCTTTTCTCCTTCTTTCCTGTTCAAACATCTTGTTGCCTGTAGTTCTTGTTTCGATCAGAATCTTTCTTGTTCAAACCCATGGTTCTAGGTGGGTGCTCTTCTATTATTTGTATTTCTAGTTGCTTGTTGTTTCTTTGTTGCCTAGTATTTTATTTTGCATATATTATATTCGTGCTATATGGTTGTATACAAATCTTGATACAATTGTTGTATGTTGTTGCAAATTGTTGTATATTATTGTTGTATATTGCTGTGTATTTCTGTATATGGATCTTGTTACTTTTGTTGTTGTATTTTACTGGGTATTGCTACATTTTGCACAGTATTTTGGATTCTTTTTTTGTGCAATTTTTTGCTTACAATAGTGGGTGCTCTCAAACTCTGTTGTTGGTATTGGTGCTTACTGTTGACCTGATTATTTGGCGTAGAATTTACTTGTTAGTGAGTTTTTTTTTTTGTTGTTTGTCGTTTACTTTGATTGTTTTCATATAGTTGGTTGTCCGATTAGTATACCTTATATATACTGTTTAGTATTTTGTTGGAGTATTGTTTATTATTGCTGCATAGTACTATTTGTGGGTAGTTTGCTGGTACTGTTTTGTATTCCTTGGTTATTGTTTGTTATTCTTTATTGTGATCTTGACTTGTTTGTAGGGATTATCAGTTTTGTAGTTTAGTGGCATCAGGAGATAATGGTGGACTAGGGTCATGTCGTTGGTTGGGGTCGGAGGTAAGGGGTAGAGGTTGCAAGAGGGCTACAGGCTTATTTAAGTTAAGGATAGCATCGTGGAATATAGGGTCACTAACAGGGAAGTCCATAGAATTAGTTAAATATTTTAAGAGGAGACATATTAATATAGCGTGTGGCCAGGAGACCAGATGGGTAGGCACCAAAGCATGGGACATGGATGGGTTTAAGTTGTGGTACATGGGTAGTTCTAGGAATAGAAATGGTGTAGGTATCCTAGTAGACAAGAATCTTAGGGATAATGTGGTTGAGGTTAGGAGGGTTAATGATAGGTTGATGTTTATCAAACTCGTGGTTTGTAGACATGTAGTGAGCATAGTTAGTGCTTATGCGCCCCAAGTAGGCCTAGATGCGGAAGTCAAAAGGCTCTTTTAGAAGGATTTGGACGAGGTTGTGCAAGGCATACTGGTGACAGATAACATCTTCATTGAGGGTGATTTTTATGGGCATATCGGGGCAACTGCTAAAGGCTTTGAAAATGTTCATGGAGGCTTTAGTTTTGGGGAAAGGAAGGGAAATGGGACGTCTCTCTTGGATTTTGCCAAATCCTTTGAGTTAGGGATAGCTAACTCGTATTTCCCAAAGAGGGAAAACCACTTGATTACCTTTCGTAGTACGGTAGTAAAGACTCAGATAGATTACCTACTCCTCCGAAAGGGTGATAGAATTCTTTGTAAGAATTACAAGGTCATCCCGAGTGAAAATGTTTCCACTCAACATAGGCTTTTAGTGATGGATGTGGAGATCAAGAGAGAAAAGAAAAAGAAGGCTAAGTATGCCAAACCTAGGATTAGATGGGGAGGCCTTACTCCTGCCCTTTCTCGCGAGATGGAAGAAAAGTTGAGAAACTTAGAGGCGTGGAGTAGTGAAGATAATATGAACAGTATGTGGGACACAACTGCTGGTTATATAAGAAAGATAGCTACCGAGGTACTAGGGATTTCGATAGGAGCCTTTGGTGGACGTCAAGGCGAGTTGTGGTGGAATGATGAAGTTCAGGGCAAAGTGAAAGATAAGAAAGTTGCTTACACACAGTGGTTAGAGTGTAAAGATGAAGATGAAAAGCAAAAGCTTAAGGTAATCTATAAGATGGCCAAGTCTGAAGCAAAGATGGCGGTGACAATTGCGAAGTCAGCAGCGTTTGAGTTCCTTTATAAGGAGCTAAGTGATAAAGGTAGGGATAAGAGATTGTATAGGCTAGCTAAAGTAAGAGAAAGGAAAGCTCGCGACTTACACCAAGTGAAGTGCATCATGGATGAGGAGGGCGAGGTGTTGGTGGATGACACTTCCATTAAATTAAGGTGGCAAGCTTACATTCATAAACTCTTAAATGAAAAAGGTGATAGAGTTATTGAGCTGGGTAAGTTGGCACACTCTGAAAACCATCATGATTTTTGTTATTGCAGGCGGTTCAGAGTGGAGGAGGTAAGACGGGCTATTAGTAGGATGAAGAGGGGGAGGGCAATCGGCCCGGATGAGATTTCGGCAGACTTTTGGAAGAACATGGTCAAGGATGGCATAGAGTGGTTGACAAGACTGTTCAATGTTATTATGAAGACTGCCAAGATGCCTGATGAATGGGGGAGGAGTACAATGGTTCCACTATACAAGAATAAGGGAGATATTCAAAACTGTAACAATTATAGGGGTATCAAATTATTAAGCCAGACTATGAAGGTCTGGGAGAGAGTAGTGGAGATGAGGGTGCAAATAGTAGTATCTATCTTAGAGAATCAGTTTGGATTCATGCTAGGGTGGTCGACTACTGAAGCAATTCATCTTATTCAGAGGTTAGTGGAAAAATATAGGGAAAGTAAGAAGGACCTTCATATGGTGTTCATTGATCTCGAGAAAGAATATGAAAAAGTCCCAAGGGATATCTTATGGAGGTGTCTAGAGATGAAAGGTGTCCCAATGGCGTATATCAGGGTGATTAAGGATATGTACGAGGGATCTAAAACTCGAGTAAGAACAGTGGGAGGAGACTCAGAGTATTTTTCTGTTGAG
>DF358275.1:109360-126073 GCA_000787875.1 Solanum virginianum
CATGGTGAGTCCTCCATTTCGGGGACAAGGAATATTCTCTTACACTATGTATTAAGATTCTCTTAACTTTATTGTATACTTATGACTATGTGGGTGAGTCTGGTTGTATGTCTTGGCCCCCGCCATTATCTATGTAATAGAGGTGTTGTTGAACAAAGCTATGTATTTATGCTATGAGTTGACTCTATTATCTTTTGACTCTATATTATGACAAGTTCTCCCTTAGTCCCTTTTGCCCTTATTTTCATTTTTGAAATGTCATTCAATTGCTTTCGCAACCAAGGATGTGTAATGATATGCTATGAGGCCTGTTTGGGGTTCCTTCAGGTTTCCCATTCGCCGGTCACGTCTAGGCCCTCGGCTTGGGTTTTGACACCTCCCTTTTTATACTTGACTCTTGTTGATGTTTATTTTCATTTCAATAACTAAGGACGTGTACAAGATATGCTAAGAGACTTGTTTTGGTTTTCATTGGACATTCCATTCATCGTATCATGTCTAGGCCCTAGGCTTGGATCGTGACATAAAACCTTTACCAGATGAATTTATTTCCAAATTAATTGAAACATTAACTCTTACATGAGCTTGTGAAACAATTCTTCAAAACTCAATAAAGAATCTCTTGCTCGTATGGCAACAGAAATTTCACAATACTCAAGCTCAGGCCACTAAGTATCTTGATAATAAGCCCATCATTTGTTACTAGTGATCCAGTAACTTTGAGAGCATCAGAAAAAGATCAAAGCTCTCGTAAGTATATACAATAGATATAGAGGCTTTTTTGATATCTTACAATTGATCACATAAGCTAAAAATGGGATTGTGACTCTTATTTGCATAAGCTGTGTGAAGAAGTTCCCATGCTGTCTTAGTAGATGGAGCTATGGAAAAAGTAGGCGCAATGATGGGATCGATAGATGCCATCATTGCTTGATGGATTAGTTGGTCTTGAGAAAGCCAGATTTGATATCTGGAATATGGATACACAAGGTTAACTTGAGTAATAGTCATTAGCGGTGCCGATTTTGATCCATCAAGATGTCTCATGGGTTGATGGTCATTGAGTAGCATCAAAAGTTGTGCTTACAAAGTCAAGAGGTTGAGATTACCTTGCAATTTAATAGGTAACTGAGATGCAGGATTGAATTGTACCGCATGAACAATAGGTGAAATAGCAGAAGTACTGCTATTGGTAGTAGTAGCATCAATAACTGGAGGGATTGTTTCTTGAGCTGCAGCCATAGATGGGGAAAGAAAAGAGGATCAAACTCATAAAATACTAGAGGCTCTGATACCATATAAAATTTGATAGAAAGAAGTAGTCAAAAGATGATTTTATTCCTCAGGCATTCAAGCTTTAAATACAATAAATAACAATGACCTATAACTGAACGTAAGGAACTTAATTGCTATGTATATTCCTGAATAGTTGGAGTCTTCTATAGATATACAACATCAATAAACTCCTACAATAGGAGGAGTCTCCTACAAATACAAAAAAATAGTAAATTATTCTAATAATGACAATATAAAATAATTATGCTTAATAAAAGCAAAATCTGGAAATAGGATGATATTTCGAGATAAAGGAAAATGACACAAATAGGTCCTGGATCAAATAATGAAAAAATTTCTAACTTTTTAAAAATATATTTGAATTTGATAAAAGATGCTGAAGAATAAACTAACTAACACAAGGAAGTAACAATGAAGTTTAAATTGTTCTTCTTTAAGAAAGCTCATATCATTCACCCCACAGTCCAAAATTCATCCTAAAACAGTAAAAGTTGACAGCTCTCAAGCTAGATTATAAAAGAAACATAAATGCAAAACAAAATATCCAGGAGGAAATAAACCAAATTAAATATCTAAACTATCTCAATCTTTGGATAAGTATACGAGACTTGAACACTTTTCCCAATGACAGTCTTGAGTGAGTAAAAATTAGGATGTAGCTGGTCACTTCATATCCACTGTACACTTTGACTTTCGCAAACTTCTTTTCTTTTGGGTTGAAAGAAACTACATGTGTGCCATCATCCCTTTGCATCAATATTTCTCCATCATTCCAAGTTGAGATTGGTTGAATCTATCACAATGAATATTTTGTTGAATAATATCCTTCAAAATGTGATGTTTAGTCCAAGATTCAGCTATTCCATGCTCTTTCATCTGCATATATCATGTCACACCCCGAGAGGGTACCCTTGGTGTGGTCGGCACTCAGAGACTATTACTGGCCACCTAGCGAACTACTCAACTGCATCATATTCGTTCAATCACATTCTAATAGTGGAGGGAGTCAATGGATAAGAATAATCAAAGAAAAGAATGAAAGATGATAACTGAAAGGCCAAAGGACAAACAATCTATCCATCAATTGAGTAAGATTAGTATGAAAGAAAGTAGTCAAAATATAATCCAATCATATCTCAATCATCTAGTCTATGAAGCCTCTGAAACATCTGACTAAATAGTGTCAATGACATAGCTATGGCTACCTCTAAATAGAATAAAATAAGTCCCAACTGTCAACCTGTAAGAAGCCAGAGAAAGTGAGCACTTAAACTTGCATTTTGGTAGGGAGACATCTATTATGTAAAGAGATACTACTAAATGATATACAACAGATAAACAATACATGCATTGTAGAAAAGATAAATGAACGAGATTCACTTTGTACAAACCTGCAAATCTTCCTCAAGCCTAATCAACTCACGAGGCGCCTGTTGATAACTGTTAGTACTTGTTTCAACATTATGAAAAGATGCATGCCCAAATAGACGTTAGTACGTAAAATGTATGACTATGTAAAATGGCAGAAAGAAACATGTAAAGGAAGAATAACATTAACTCAAATAGCTCAACTCAAGAAATAGGAAGCTCAATTAGCAAGTCAAGAGTCTAAAGTAGGAAAATAGTTTAGATGATGACACCTCATATACCATCTAGTCTAATCCACTTAAAGTACTATCAAGGCCTATTTGGAAGTTTCTCTAACCGACAACTATCGCCTATGAGCCTATGATGATACAATAAAGTAATGGTTTTCTACATCCATCCAATATCTTTCCAAGGTAAAGGATATCCCATCAGTGAATCCAAAATTAGTAAGATCAAGTCCACTTCTTGGGACAATAGAAAACATCCAATTTTATGATTCAATCCTCTCCGGCGCTGGCTGCGTAGTTATTGAGTTTGAATTGGACTTACTCTTACTCAATTTGGTGCTCAATATTCCTCCCAAGACTCAATATGCTTATAAGACATCAACCCTACGGTTAACTCATTCATCTAGTCTCATTGGATATTTGTCAACTCAATCATCACATCAACTATTTCGTTACATTTTTCTAAGGTTCAGCTTTTTACTTATTAAGGCTCTATCATATATCATTCTAACTCATAGCATTCAGCAAAACAAAACTAGGGTAAAGCATTTAGAGACTCCATAAACTCTTTAGGCTCAAATTATGCTCACACATACCTATTTATATGAAATATGTAAAAATAACAAGAACTTATGTTAAGGTTCATATAATAAGGCAAAATCATCTAATTCAAGAATTTAATACATAAAAATAGTAATTTATACAAGATCATATAGGAATACATTAGAATTTTACAAAAACCTTCAAGGAACATTCATGGAAGACTCAATTCACTTACAACTCCATCAATTTGGGTTATGGGGCACATGTAAGAACGTAATCCATGTTTTGGTAGCCTTACATACCTGGAAGTTTTGAATTTTAAAATAGCTTGGAGGAATTTGTAAGCTTATCTTCAAACCCTATCCTTTTTCTCTCTTGAAACCTTGCTCTAAGCTGGAGAGGGTGTTTTAGCGTAAAAAAGTTGAACTGATATATTTAAGGATTTATTTAGATGTAAAAATGTCAAGTTTAGACTTTGGAAGGGTGGAAAAAGACCAAAATAGCCTATCTTAAAAAGTTTTCAAATTCCTCCACGAGGCCACCTATGGCCCGTAGAAACTTTCATGTCCCCTAAGAATCAATCCACAAACTTTTGGGCAAATTTTGAGGTCTTTAGATTGATTCCACGAGCCCAATCTATGGCTTGTAGAAGTTTCTATGACTCATAGATTGGTTCATCAAATCTAGGACCAAAAAATGGATTTTTAGGTTTTTTTACCACGATTTAGCATATGAGCCATAACTTAAACCATGGCCCGTATGTGGTTTTGTCCTCAAACTCTGCTCTGCCAGTCTTCAGTAAAACGGCCATAACATTTGCCTTCGAACTCCAAATAAGGTGAAATCAGTTAAGTTGGAAAGCTAATTCAAAGAGTTTTCCTTTGGTAGGTGATGTAGTTCCTAATTCTTTGATTATTACTAGGAGTTATGGTCATTTAAAGTTGATCCTTGTATAATCCAACACTAGACACTCAATTTAGTAGAAACTGTTGAACTTAGCTAAATACTAGAGGTCCCTTATGACCCTAATCCACTTCCCATATGCGTGAATGAGTATTTAAATATATGTACATATGAGAATAGTGTTATAGGATGTCATATATCAACATACTCACTATGGTTATTATCACATAAACATAGGTAATTCTCTCCAACTCTACTAGCGTCAACCGACCGCACGGAGTTTCTAGACCACATGGAGCAGATAGGGAATTCACCTCTTCTGTCCAACTATTAAAGGAGTAAATGGTGTCATTTTTCCCTAACCCATCCAATTAACAACACCATTGACATTAGCCTTACTAAATGAACCACGCAGAGGTTCTGGAGCCACGCCCACATTCTCTATTTCTCAGTAACTCTAATAGTGTAAACATCCAATTTTGATGCTACTAGACTTCCCTCAAACTTTCTAACTACTGATCTCAATAATTTATACTGACCAAAGGCTTCACTAAAGTAGAATGCATAAGCAACATGATAAGTTGTTTTCTCCCATTCAGGCAATTTGACCTCAAAATACTCACCCAAAAGAGAATTGCGAATGGAAACCATATGCTCTACAGTATTGTCCAAACAATTAGACAAACAAAGAATCCATTATATGAACCAATTAAGATGAAAGTTTCAGAAATAGTGGGTGAAGGGAGGTGAACGGTAGGGCTCAACACAATGGCTCTGTGTAGGGGTGAAAATCATCCACGTTAAGTTCCATGAGTAGCAGTATAAAGTTATTAATCGAAAGCAAAATGCTGGGATAATTAGATGATCTTTTATGTAATACAACTTAACAAATAAAGGGTCGAAAGTTAAAAGACGATGCCAGAGTTTACGAATGATCTTGCAATAGAAAATTGACTTGATAGTCAATCGTGAAAGAATTGTGATTATGACCAGCGTTGGAAGGTCAATAATCGTGGTGACATGAGAGTATTTTTTCCTTTGTAATTTTCCATTAAAATATTAAAGCTTTGGGTGTCTGCGGCTGTCACTTCCTTTGAACTAAAAGTGATCTAGTTTGTAGGAGTTTTATCTAATGGATTAGTTGTACTTTCATATATAGTAAGCTCCAAGATATTGGAAAAATGTTTCAAGATAAAATGACTAAATGTTGTGTCCTTTCGTAATCCAAACATCGTGTGCCTTTCTTATCGGAATGTTGCATCCTTTTCTTTTTTGGCGCTTTTATGTATCCAGATTCTTTTTTATCTCTTTTTATAACTTTTTTCTTATTTTCCTTTCACTAATCAATTTAGTTATTCACATTGGGAGAGTAGTAGTGAGAGTCTTGGTTCATTGTTTTCGCATCCAAAATTTGTTATCTACTCACTCTCATCATGAAATTCTGAGGCAACAACTTCTAGATTTCAATTTTACATCATCTTGTAAAAGTTATGAAGTAGTTGTTGTGGAGGAAATGGTACTGTCCTTTCCTGTTTGTTAAAGATGGTATTGTACTTAAAGAACAAATAAGGAGATCAATGTGTATTTTAAGCAGAGATGGGAGCAACTTTTTGCTTGTCAAAATGACAAAATTAATGAAGGAAATTCAGTACTTGTGGATGTTAAACTTGACACAAAAGTTTTCCTTATTGGAGGAACTAACAAAGCAAAATGGGACGTTAAAATATTGTTAAAGGAGTAATGCTATTAAACGCCACACCAAATCAACATAATTCTAGTTCTTAGGATTACACTACCACACCACAAAACTGGACAGAATAGACATTCTCATTTTGCCTAATTGCATCACTTGATATAGGCTCTAATATGAAGGTTTGGACGTGAAAATATATTACCATTGGAGTATACTTTCTGCATCCTTGTATGCCAAGCTCTCCAAATGTTTTACGAAAAGTAACATCGGCTAAATGGATTATTGTTACATTTCATCTTTACAAATCATGCCTGTGTAAATATATCATAATGGATATCACAACAAATAACATTCTAATCCTAAGAATGCAATCTTTAATCTGAGATTCAGTTGTTCCATACTTTTTCATCAGCCATATATTAACTTGTAGAAATTAATCCTTACACTTCTAAATTTCTTCTTCTTCATCATTAAATATTTGAAAATCAAAATTAATTCAAGCTTTATCTCCTTTCTTATTTTTCTATATCCCATGCTTAAAGTTAGAATGTTTTTATATATGTTCCTGTAAATTTGTTATCCTATTAGTTTGATATTTGAATAAATAGTCATTTTTTTCGTCTTGATTTATGTTTGTATCTAATATGTATATATGATTATACATTATATGCACAAAGCATTCGAACTAGATATGGTTATATAAGTAAAGTTATATTACTAGAACTCAAAAGCATCCACTAAAAATAGTAAAAGAGCTAAATTTTATAAAAGCAACTTCGAAGCTAAATATAAAATATAAATATCATAAGTATCCTAATCTTTGGATAAGCATATGAGACTTGAAAACATTCTCCAACGACATTCTTGAGTGAGTAAAAACTTGGAATGTAACTAGTCACCTCAAATCCACCATACATTTAACCTTTGTAAACTTCTTTTGTGCCACGATCCCTTCTCATCAATATTTCTCCATCTTTCCAAGTTGAGATTGGTATAAATCTATCACAATGGATATCTGCTTTAATACTATCCTTCAAAATGCAATGTTTAGTCCAAGATTCTTCTATTCCACACTCTTTTATCCACCATATATCAACGTACTCACTCACTGTATCATCAGAAAAACATAGACAATTCCCCAACACAACTAGCGTCAAGTAGTAGGATGAAGTTTTCAAACCATATAGAGCTAACAGAGACTTTATCTCTTTGGTCCAGCTGTTAAAGGAGTAAATTCTATTTTTTTTCAATTCCGTAATTTGGTTAAAGGAGTAAATTATGTTAACCCCAAAGCTCTAAGCTTTTAATTGCAAAGGAAAAAGAACCTCTCATGTTAGCACGATTATAGACCTTTCAATGGTGGTTATGATGAAAATTCTTTCATGATTGACTATCAAATAAATTTTCCATTGTAAGATGGTTAGTAAACTCCAGTACGTTTAACTTCTGACCCTTTATTTGTTAAGATGTATCACTAAAAAAGATCATCCAATTTTCTAAGCATTTTGGTTTCGATTAAAGACTTTGTATGGTTAGTTGTGGAACTCAAAGCAGATGATTCTCATGCCCTAAATAGAACCATTGTGTGAGCCCTATGTTTCATATCCCTCCATTGAATTTTTTCTAAAGATAACATGATATTAATTAGTTCATCTAATGGACTCATTTATTTGTTAAATGGTTGGAAGAATATCGCGAAGCATTTAGTTTACATTAATGATCATCTTTTGGATGAGTATTTTGAGGTCAAAATGCTAGAATAGGAGTAAAGAATTTAAGGTGTTGGTTACGCATTCCAATTTAGTGAAGCCTCTAGTCAGTATAAAGTATTAAGGCTTATGGAAGTCCTTCAAACTTTCTTACTATAGATCTTAATACTTTGTACTGTCCAAAGGCTTCACTAAAGCAAAATGCATAAGCAACACATTGAATTCTTTTCTCCCATTCAAGCAATTTAACATCGAAATCCTCACCCAAAAGAGGATTGCCAATGAAAACCTAATGTTCTTCTATGTATGTTGAACCATCAAACAAACAAATGAATCCATTATAAGAACCAATTACTGTCATGTTTTGTGTAACAGTCTCTAATTCCTTCCACCTAGTATGAGTAGATGCATAGAGAAAATGATAGAGAAATATCACTAGAAGAGAAACCACAAAGGCCATCTACGGCCTATAGAGTTATCTATGACCTGTAGATGAGGCCTCGTAGATCCCCAGGTAACTTGGTGAAATTTTCTTTGCTTGTAGCCTATGTACAAGATAACATACAACCCGTATTTTAATCCATGACCCCTAGATTAGGTTTCATGAGTTAGTGATCTAAAAATCAACTTTTTAGTATATTGAGTTACGAGTTATGAGACAGCCCATAGAAGAGGTTTTGTAGATCCTATACCAAATGCCATTAACTCAAAATTTTAGACACCTTACCTAAAGAGGTCATCTATAGCCTGTAAAAAGATCCACGGCCCATAGACGTGGTCTCGTAGATCCTGTCGGCAATTTTTGTGAGGGGTATTTTTGTCTATTCCTATCCCTTTTAATCCAATCCTTGGATGTTTTAGACTTATTTAAAGATCTAAAACAATCCCTAAGCATATTTTGCACCTTTCATTCACCCTTAGGAATTCTTAAGAGCACTAGAGGATGGATAATAGCGAGGGTTTCAAGTTCAAATGGAGGGTTCGACTGAAGTTTGATTTCTTTCTCTATTTCCATGTATGTAAGGCTTCTTAAAGTGTTGAACTATATTCGTTCACATGCCCTTTCACCTACCCGAGTTGAAATTGAGAATAAGAGTTATAATTTGGAAAATCCTATCATCCAAATATCGATTTACTGCATTTATTATGAATTCTTATGATGATATATGAGGTACTTACTGCATTGCACAACTACTTATATAAAATTGAGATATAATTCTATACTTGATAGCATGAACCCTAAACTACATGACTTTTATGAAATTCTTTATATGGATTGAGTTGAGGTTTGAGTTTGATTACCTGGGTTGAGTAATATTGAGCATAATTGAGCATGAGGAGCATGTTGCATTTTAATTGCATGTACATTTATGTATTTTTCTTAAATTATAAGATGAGTCCAATTGAGTGACCCGAATGACCATTTGAGTTCGAGTTGAGTCTGATTGATTTTCTTGATTAACTGAGTTGATGAGAAATTGAGATGAGCTGAGTTGATATAAGCTAATAACGTTGATCTTTGAGTTGATTGACTGAGAATTATTGAGATTTGAGTTGATTTACGAGTTGAGCATGCTTTAGTCTTGGGAGGAGTATCAAGCACCGAGATGGGAGTGAGTAAATAACTAATTTAACCCATAAAACTATGTTTCCATCATAGGATAGTCATGCAGGAAGTTCTAGTGACTCTTGACCCAAAAGATGGACATTTACTATGGATCATTAAGAGAGTTAATCGTCCTTTACTTGGCAAGTTTAGAAGAAGCATGGCGGCGACGTCGCCTTTGTTGTCCATAACAAACTAAAGGCGGTGAGATTGGATGTCTATTAAGAGAAACACCTAAACAAACACTAATTAAGCATAATATTTTAAAATAAGTTAAACACTACTGAGTCTATTCTTTTAGAAAGCATGATTTACTTTAAACTTGAATATTTATTGAGATGAATTGTGAGTTGTTTGAGTTGAGCTTTACTTTATTGAGCTATTTTACATACCAGTATATTCCATGTACTGATGTCTATTTGGAACTATATCATTTCATGATGCTGATACAGGTGATAGAGGACTTCAGCCAGCATGTCGTTGAGGTCTAGATCAGTGCATTCTCAGAGTTGATGAGCCCTCCTTACTTTTCGGAGGGGCCCTTTCATCCTTCTTATCTCTATTAAGTATTTTAGTTCTTTTATTAGGATGTCCATGGTCTGTCATTGTACAATCTAGATTTTTGATTAGATGCTTCATATTCATTGAGTAGAGGATTTGTTAAGTATTATTTATTTCCAAACTTATTCATTGGAAACTATAATAGAGTTTGTCTATCCATATGATGCCTTTTATTTGATTATTTTTTTCCGTTATAGAGTTGATGTGATAATGATGCCAGGTGGTCCTCTTGAGGAATCAACAATGGGCTTTTAAGTGCCCCAATCCAAGGTATCACGACCCAAGCCTAGGGCCTAAATATAACACGCCGCAAGGGGATCTTGAAGGGACCCCAAGCAAGCCTTTTAGAACATCATTACACATCCTTGGTTGTAGAAGAAATAAATCAAGCATCAAGAGATAAAAGAATGGGGAAACCGGGGCTAAGGAAAAACACTTCTATATCATCATAATCAAGAGACAAGAGTCAAGCGCATAACCAACAAGCACCTCTAATACATAAATAAGAGCAGGGGCCAAGACAAAGTAACTAGGCTCACCCTCATAGTCAAAATAGGAAAATAAGAAGAATGTTTCAATACATAATAGGAGAAACATAGACTAAGGTCCCCAAAGTGGAGAACTCACCAACTAGCTTGAATAGCACTGAACTAGCTACATAGAGGAGGATAATGATCAACTTGGGCACCGGTTCCTACATGGTGACATCATGTAGGCATAGACTATACGTTAGTACATTTGAATGTACTAAGTACATAGGACGCAATGCAAACAAGAATTAAGCATCATAATCAAAATGCATAACAATGGGCAATAGGCATACTATAACAGTATAATATGAATGATCACTTCATATGTAAAATATGTTTAAGTAACTCATGCTCATATAGAATATCATATGTGTAGAAGAGACCAAGCTAGTTTTCCAAATGTACAACCCTTTGGTAGGTTAGTGATGATGCCACCCTATCACTTAGATAGATGAGTATGAACACTCATCTTGATTGGTGATAATGTTGCCCCATCACCAAAGTGGAGAAGTACAAACCTTTTCCTAGGTTTATGAGTACAAACCTCCATCTAGGTTATTCATGATGCCACCACATCACCAGGTGGAGAAGTACAAACCCTTCCCCAGGTTGATGAGTACAAACCTCCATCTAGGTTACTCGGGTTCTTAATCCCCTAGATTGGGAATGGTCTAATACAAAACCTTATATAGAATATATCATATACAAAAGCTCATTTCATCATCATATAATTGAAAGAAACCCATATACCTTAGCTTAGAGATGAACTTGGTGAAGATTGGAGACTGAGACTTGACGTTTGAAGAAGAACCTTAACGGAGAACCTTAGCTTAGGATGAGGGTTTAGACTTGAGTTTGGGGAGTGAAAATATGACTAAGTGTTTGAGTGAGTATTGGAGAATGTTTAGGATGATATGAGGCTGAAATTTTGCTAAGTATAGGTAAAATGATGTTTGGGAATACTTAGGCCCAAGACTTAGAAGTCTTGGACCGAACAAAAAAAATAGTCTCAAATTAACACAGAGGCGCATCGTGGAGGTGACGCAAAAACCTCTCGAGAAATTGACATTTGGGAATTTCAAATTTTGATACGGTTACTCTAAAATCGAGGTTAGATCCTTTTCCCCCTAATTTTGACCCCCTGAACAAGAATATGAAGTCAGATTTTCAAAATAACAAATGAATTTTGAGATATATGGAATTTAATATTTTAGGCATTCTGAGGCACATTTTTGGGCACTTTTGGGGTTGTTTCAATATCTCCCCCTTGGGAACATTCATCCTCAAATGTAAAAGAGAGGTATAAGACAAGAATGATCATAAGCAAACCAGCCCCAACAAGAATGCAACATCATCAGTCTTTATTCTCGTACGCAAACCAAGAAATAAACCATGTCAGAAAAAAGTAATAAAAGGAAGAGTTAAAACTCATACTGTGTGACATTTAAAACACTATTTTCAAAATCTCAACATAAGTATAAAATCATCATAACTAGACAACTTAAACATGAACGCATATGAATGACATAGGGGCTGAAATATAAGACTTGAAATCACATAGGGAACTTAAAATTAGTACCTTAGGCTTGAGTGGAATGGAAAAGATAAGGGTACCACTTTTTCATGTCCACTTCGGCCTCCCAAGTATCATTTTGATTTGTTGGTTCCTTCAAAGGAACTTAGTGGACGTTACCTCCTTGTTCCTCAATCTCTTCACTTGTCTATCTAGAATCTAAACTGGAACCTCCTCATAAATTAAGTTATCCTCAACAACACCTACAACATTAAGAGGCACAATAGCATTAGGATCACCAACACATTTTCTCAACATAGAGACATGGAACACCTGATGAACCAAATTCATTTCACTAGGCAACTTCAACTCATAAGCTACCTTACCAAACCTCTTTATCACCTCATAAGGACCAACATACCTTGGACTCAACTTCCCCTTTTTACCAAAATGGACCACACCTTTCATTGGAGAAGCCTTCAAATAGACCCAATCACCCACTTTGAATTCAAGGTCTCTTCTTCTCACATCAGCATAAGATTTTTTACTACTTTGGGCTATTCTTAACCTTTCCCTAATCATCCTAACCTTCTCAAGAGCCTCTATAACCAGGTCCGGTTCTAATAAAGCCAGCTCTCCAACCTCAAACCAACCAACCAGTGATCTACAATGCCTCCTATAAAGAGCCTCAAAAGGAGTCATACTGATACTAGAGTGATAGCTATTGTTGTATGAGAATTCAATCAAATAAAGATGGTCATCCCAACTACCCCTCAACTCAAATACACATGCCCTAAGCATATCTTCAAGGGTTTGAATGGTTCTTTCGGCTTAGCCATCCATTTGAGGGTGGAAGGTCATACTAAGGTGAACTTTTCTACCAAGACCCCTTTGAAAAGACCTCCAAAAGTGTGAAGTGGATTGTGAACCACGATCCTATATGATGGACAAAGGAACCCCATACAACCTCACTATCTCATGGATGTACAACTTTGCCTATTCTTCAGCCCCATATGTGGTCTTAATCGGTAGGAACTGAGCCACTTTTGTCATCCTATCAACCACCACCCAAATGGAATCAAAAATTTTTCTAATCTTTGGAAACCCAACCACAAAATCCATATTAATCACCTCCCACTTCCAAGTGGGAATCTATATGTCTTGGGTTAGGCCAGTTGACCTTTGATGTTCGGCTTTGACTTATTAACAACTATGGCAACCAGAAATGAATTTAGCGATGTCACTCTTCATGCCTCCCCACCAATACACATCCCTCAAGTCTTAATACATTTTGGTGGAACCGGGGTGAATAGAATAAGAAGAATTATAGGTCTCATCAAGGATCTTCTCCCTCAAACCATAAATACAAGGCACACATAACCTACCTTGGTACCTAAGGGCACCATCTCTCCCTTGGGAGAAAACATCTACTTTGCCCTCTTTCACCAAGGCCTTCAATTCAAGCAAAGAGAGTCAAGATCTTATTTTGCTATCACCTCATAAACCAAGGAAGATATGGAACTATCAACAACAACACAATCACCCACTTCTTCTAACCTAACCCCCAATCTAGCTAATCTATGCACCTCTATAGCCATCTCCCTATCACCACTATCGATATGGGCTAGGCTACCCTTAGACACCTGACTCAAAGCATCCACCACCACATTTGCCTTACCCGATGATAATGCACACTCATGTCATAGTCTTTGAGAAGTTCTAGCCACATTCTTTGTCTCAAGTCGAGATCTTTTTGAGTGAAAACATATTGGAGGCTCTTATGATCGATGAAGAGATCAACATGCACCCCATACAAGTAATGATGCCAAATCTTTAATGCAAACACCATGACGGCCAATTCAAGATCATGGGTAGGGTAGTTCCATTCTTGCACTTGAGTTGTCTAGAAGCATAGGCTATGACCTTACCAATTTGTATTAGCACCCAATCGAAACCAACTCTAGATGCATCACAATACACAAAAAAAAACTCTCAAGCCTATCCGATAGTGATAATATAGGAGCAGACACAAGTCTATCCTTCAATGTTTGAAAGCTTCTCTCACATTCATCGGTCCAGACAAACTTAACCTTCTTTTGAGTTAATTTTGTCATAGGGGAAGCAATGGAAGAGAACCCATCCACAAACCTTCTATAGTTACTTGCAAGGCCCAAGAAGCTCCTAACATCTGATGGGGTCAATGGTCTAGGCTAATTCCTAATCACATCAGTTGATATGCTTTTATACCATTCCCTGACACTACATGAACCAAGAATGCAACCTCCTTCAACCAAAACTCACACTTGTCATATTTGGCATACAATTTCTCCTCCCTCAATCTTTGTAACACAGCCCTCAAATGACCCATATGCTCCTCCCTACTATGTGAATAGATCAAAATATCATCAATGAAGACCACAACAAAGGAATCAAAGTAAGTTTTGAAGACCCTACTCATTAGGTCCATGAAGATGGCTGGTGCATTAATCAACCTAAATGTCATCACAACAAACTCATAATACCCATATCTAGTCCGAAAAGCTATCAGTGGAATATCACACTCACTTGAGATACCCAGATCGAAGATCAATCTTAGAAAAAAAGCTAGCCCCTTGCAATTGGTCAAACAAGTCATCAATTCTTGGAAGAGGATATCTATTCTTTATAGTGACCCTATTTTGAGTTGCCGGTAGTCAATGCACATTCTAAGTGACCAATCCTTATATTTCACAAACAACACTGGAGCACCCCAAGGTAATTGACTAGGTCTAATAAATCTCTTCTCCAACAAATCTTTCACTTGCTCTTTTAACTCCTTCTACTCTTCTGGGGCCATACTGTAATAGGGAATGGAGATAGGTTGAGAATCGAGAAGGAGATCTATGCCAAAATATATCTCCCTTTCTGGAGGGACACCGGGAAGGTCATTTGGGAAGACATCAAGAAACTCATTTACAACCAGAATTCAAATCTATGGAAGGGACATTGGACTCTACATCTTTAACCCTCACAAGATGGTAAAGATACCCCTTAAAGATCAACTTACAGGATTTAATGCATGAAATGAATCTACCCTTGACCACCACATCTTGACTCTCCCACTCAAGGACGGGTTCATTTAGGAATTCATAACCCTATGGGTTCAACAATTAATAGAAGCATAGTAGGCATGCAACCAATCCATCCCAATAATGACATCAAAATCATCCATGTCTAATTCAACAAGATCACAAGGCAAAAAATTATGCCATATGCAAATAGGACAACTCCTATAAAATTCCTAGCAACAATAGAGGCACCAATAACAGTACACACTTCATATGACTCATGCAACAACTCGAAACCAACATGAAACTTCTTAGCAACAAAAAGGGTAACAAATGAAAGAGTGGAACCCGAATCAATCAAAGCATATACATCAAAGTCAAAGATTATCAACATAGCGGTAACAAATATCGGGGACCTCACCAACCCCTTGCCTCCTATGTAGTGCATAAAATTGATTATGCCTTGGGGCACCACCTTGAGGACTACCTCTCCCCAATGGAACTGCATTATCACCCCGGACATTGCCACGGTTTCTTGGTCAATCTAGCTTCTTGTACCCAAGTTCCCCATAACCAAAACATACATAAGGATCTTTCAAACATGGGCTTCTATGACTCTTCCCACATGTAGGACACACATCAATGGGAGCCACAACACTAACACCTTGAGGCCTAGGGAGGTCATTGGTAAACACCCTATTAGTAGCATGATGAGACACTTGGCCTTAATGAAATTGGCCACCCCTTGGGAACATACACCCAAGACAGGCCCGCTTGGCCTCATGCCCCCTTCTCTTCCTCAATTTCTACTCATCCATTTGCTCTGCGTAGGTCATCAACCGAGACAAGTCCATGTCACTAATTAACATAACGGACCGACATTCTTTATTTACCAAATCGGAGACCCCCATCACAAACTTGTTCATCTTAGATCTAGGATCGGCCACCAAATGAGGAGCATACAATGAAAGTTGGTTAAAATTGAGGGTATATTCCCTCAAACTCATAGCACCTTATTTCAAGTTCATAAACTCCACCAACTTAGCTTCCCTAAGCTCAAGAGGGAAAGGCCGACTAAGGAAGGCCAGTTTGAACTCCTCCCAAAGCACCACATTACTAATCCCCTTCTCACCCTTCCATTGATCATACCATATTTGAGCTACCCCTTTGAGTTGGTACACTGCCAACTACGCTATTTCATTTGTCCAACACCCATGATATTTAAGATTTTGTAGACCTCATCAATGAACTCTTGTGGATCTTTATCTACCTTCGACCCATAGAATACTGGAGGATTCATCCTCATAAAAGTCTCTTACGCTAGCTCTCGGGTAGTAACATGAGGGGCTTGGGCCCCTTGATTGACTTGGTTGGCCACAACTTAGACAAGCATAGTGAGAGCATCCAGAGCTCACCATTGGTAGGTTGCTTCTCGGGAGTTTGGGCCCTTCTTCGTCGAGTGTATGACATGATCTAGCATTGCAAAGAACAATCATTAGGGGGAAAACTTACCAAAATTCCATATTATGACTTAGAACAAGAAGGAGGAAAATATTTCGTAAAACGTCTCATAGCCTCCTATTCATAGTCATAGCGCGCTTCACAACCACGAATAGTACTCTAATCGACGCGGTGTGTTAGACTCCGAAGATATATCAAACTAGTCCTCTGATACCAAATTTGTCATAACCCAAGCCTAGGGCCTAGACGTGACACG
>DF358274.1:4250-34006 GCA_000787875.1 Solanum virginianum
TGGGTGGGGGCCAAGACAACGTTCCGGGCTCACCCTTTTGAGTATCAAATTTCAACATAAAGAAATAGCAATAGTAAGAGTGCGAAACTAGCGTCCCCAAACTTGAGGACTCACCGATAGCTTATCTTCAAGATGACCAACTAGCCAGGGAAGGATGATCGTGAGGGGCTCTGGTTCCTACATGGTAATATCATGTAGGAATAGAGTATGCGTTAGTACGTTTGAATATACTAAGTATGTAGGATACAATGAACAAAAGATAGGCAACATAGTCAAAATGCATAATCATACACAAGAGATACTATATTAGCAACATGGCATGCATGATAAATACTTAAAGTAAAACATGTTTATATGGAACATAATACATACGTAGGAAGAGACCATCATCATAGACCAAGAAACCTACTACTTCGAATCCAAGGCCTACCACCCCCTTGGGAGGTAATTGACGTATCTACCCCTCAATTAGTAGTATGGATATAGCACCCCTAGACAAGGCTATTAAGGCATATACCCCTGAATTGATAGTATGGGCATAACACACACACCCTGACAAGGCGATTGAGGCATAGCACCCCTTCAACAAGGTGTGGTTAACATGCAACACTATAAATACTTCTCAAGAAATCAACATATATATATATATATATATATATATATATATATTCTTTTAATCATCATAGAGTCACTCAACTCATAAGTCATGCAAGAGACTATCAATAACTCAAGAACCCTTAACTGAATATTTTATCAAACACTTGGCGAGTGTGTAATGCTAGTTCAAAATCATGCAATTCAAGAGTGAAATCATGTGAGAAAATATAGTGTAAATCAACCCACTAACATTTGGTAATACCATCATGCAAGATACATTGAAACCCCTCATCAGACCTCATAATAGATCATAGATCCATAGTTCAAAACATGTTTAAATAATAAATATTTTATGAAACCCTAACATAGTTTATAGTCAAATTCATAATAAGAAGTATTCATAGATAAATCAACTTGAAAACATGTAATTTGCATAAAAAGGAAGGTTGGGCACCATGAGTGAAAGGCCCCAATAGTAGAAACCCACATACCTCAACTTTAGAGATTTCCTTGATGAGGATTTGAATGAGAACTTAAAGCTTGACTAAATTTCTTGAGATTCGAAATGAGTTTGGGACAGTTGATTGTTGATAAACTATTTGGCTAAGTGTTAGAGAGGGTTTTGGGGAATGTCTTGAATGATATGGGGTTAAAAAAACTAAGTATAGGTGTTTTTAAGCATAGAAAGGCTTAGGCCCAAGACCCCAAAGCCTTAGGCTGAATTGAGAAAAACAAGCAATAAAATACACTGGTCCGCGTCATGGAGCCAACACGAACACATTCTAGAAATTAAATTTTGTCAAAATTCATTTTTCGCTACGGATCCTCTAAAATTTGGGTTATACCCATTTCCCACTCAATTTTTTCCCTTGATAAAAAATATGAAGTTAGAATTTTGATATCACGCACGAATTTTGAGATATATCAAAATAATGATTATGGGCATTTCTGAGGCACATTTTTGAGCACTTTTTGGGGCGTTTCAATATTTTCCCCTTGGGAGCATTCATCCCCAAATGTTTAAGAATGTACATGAGAGAAGTAATCAAGATAATTTCATCCTAACACATGAATACAACAAATGCATTTAAACATCATTTCAAAATCTCAACATAAGTGTCAAAATCACCATAAACTTGTCAACATAAACATGAATTCAGGCAAATGACATAAGGGCTGAACCTTAAGACTTGAAATCATATAGGGGACTTAAATTAGTACCTTATGCTTGAATGGAATGGAAGAGATAGGCATATCGCTTTTGAATGTCCGCCTCAGCTTCCGATGTAGCACTCTCAACTTGTTGGTTTCTCCAAAGAACCTTGACAGAAGCAACGTCCTTGTTCCTCAACATCTTCACTTGTCTATCCAAAATTTCTACCAAAACATCTTCATAAGTCAAATTATCTTCAACAAAACCCACAACATCTAAAGGAACAATATCACTTGCGTCACCCACACACTTTCTCAATATAGACACATGGAAGATCGGATGAACCATGTTCATATCATTGGGCAACTCAAACTCATAGGCCACCTTATCAATCCTCCTCAACACTCTATAAGGACAGACAAATCTTGGACTTAATTTACCATTTTTACCAAAATGAACTATATCCCTCATGGGTGAGACCTTCAAATAGACCCAATCACCAACTTTAATTCAAGATCCCTTCTCCTCACATCAGTATAGGTCTTTTGTCTACTTTGGGAAGTTTTTAGTCTCTCACTTATCAATGTCACTTTCCCCAAGGCCTCTATGACAAAATTGGACCCAACAAAGCCATCTCCCCCACTTCAAACAACCCAATTGGTGATACTAATCGCCTACCATAAAGAGCCTCAAAAGGAGCCATACCAATGCTTGAATGATAGCTATTGTTGTAAGCACATTCAATGAGGGGAAGATGAAAATCCCAACCACCCTTAAACTCCAAGATACAAGGCCTAAGCATATCTTAAAATGTTTGGATAGCTCTTTCAGCGTGGCCATCTATTTGAGGGTAAAAGGTTGTACTAAGCTTAACCTTGGTACCAAGACCTCTTTTGTAGGACCTCCAAAAGTGAGAAGTGAATTGAGCACCATGATCCAATATGATAGACAAAGGCACCCTATGAAATCTAACCAATTCATGAATATACAACTTAGCATAATCATCGGCAGCATAAGTAGTCTTAACTGGTAGGAAATGAGACGACTTTCTCATTCTATCAACTACAACCCAACTGGATTCAAAATGCTTCCTAGTCTTAGGAAACCCAACCACAAAATCCATATTAATTTCCTCCCACTTCAAAGTAAGAATCCCTATATCTTGGGCTAGGTCACCCATCCTTTAATTTTTGGCTTTGACTTATTGGAAATTATGGCAACCGGATACAAACTTAGCATTATCCTTCTTCATGCCACCCCACCAAAATACTTCCCTCAAATCTCTATACCTCTTTATAGAACAGGGGTGAATAGAATAGGAAGAACTATGATCCTCATCTGGAATCTTCTTTTTCAAGTCACCCACACTAGGAACACATAACCTACCTTGGTACCTAAGGGCACCATCTCCCCCTTTAGAGAAAACCTCCACCATACCATCTCTCACCAAGTCCTTCAACTCTAACAAGGTGGGGTCAAGATCTTGCTTTGCCTTCATCTCATCAATCAATGAAGATTTCGAACCATCAAACACCTCTTCTAACCTAACTCCCAATCTAACTAACTGATGAACCTCTCTAGCCATCTCTTTGCCATCATCACCAACATGTGCTAGGCTTCCCATAAACACCCTACTCAAGGCATCGGCCACAACATGAGCCTTATCGGGGTGATAATGCGCACTCATATCAAAATCCTTAAGAAGCTCTAACCACCTTCATTGTCTCAAGTTGAGATCTTTTTAGGTGAATACATTGTCATGACCTAAGCCTAGGGCCTAGATGTGACATGGCAAATGGGAATCGAAGGGTCCCCAAATAAACCTTTTACCATATCATTTACAAATCCTTGATCGCGAAAGCAATTAAACAATAAGAAGAGAGTACAAATAAGGATAAAGGGACTAAGGGAAGTTTTAGATAACCATAAACAAATAAAAGTCAAGAACATAGCATAGTTACATCACTTGTCCAACAATGCCTCTAAACATAGACTTGAGTGGGGGCCAAAAAGGGTCCAACCTTAATTTTATAGAAACCATAGCGAATTTCAAAATTTCAAAGTTTGACAAAAATAGTGTTAAATCCGTGTCTGGGATGCAACGCACCCTAGTGTATTTTGTTGTCTAGTTTCTCAGTTTGGTCCCAGACTTTTAAGTCTACCAATAGCTTATATCCAAGATGATCAACTAGCCATGGGGAGGATGATCATGAGAGGCTCTGATTCCTACATGGTAGCATCATATAGGCATACAGTATGTGTTAGTACATTTGAATGTACTAAGTATGTAGGATGTAATGCAACAAGAGATATGCAACATAATAAAAATGCATAATCATAAGCAAGAGATAGTATATTAGCAACATGACATGTATGATTGATGCTTGAAATAAGACATACTTATATAGAACATAATACATATGTAGAAAGAGACCATCATCATAGACCAAGCAAACTAGTACTTGGAATTTAAGGCCTACCACCCCCTTGGAAGGCGATTGAGGTATCTACCCCTCAATTGGCAGATAGACATAGCACCCCCTATCAAAGTGGTCAAGGTATATAACCCTCAACATGGTAGATAGGCATAGCACCCCATCCCCATCCTAGTGGTCAAGATATATACCCCTTAACTGCTAAATGGGCATAGCACCCCCCATCATGCTAGTCAAGGTATATACCCCTTAACTAGTAGATAGGCATAGGACCCCCCATCATAGTGGTTGAGGTATAACACCCCCTCAACAAGGTATGGTGAACTTGCAACACTATATATACTTTTCATGAAATCAACACATACATATATTAATAACTCAAGAATCCATAACCGGATATTTTATCAAGCACTTGGTGGGTGTGTAATGCTAGTTCAAAATTATACAATTCAAGAGAGAAATCATGTGACAAAACATAATGTAAATCAACCCACCAACACTTGGTAACACACTCATGAAAGATACATTAAAATACCTCACCAAACCTCATCATAGAACATAGATTCACAGCTCAAAACATGCTTAAACAGTCCATATTTCATGAAACTCCAACATAGTTTGTAATCAAATTCATAGTAAGAATACCCATAAGTAAATCAACTTGAAAACATGTAATTTTCATAAAAAGGAAGGGTGGGCACCATGGGTGAAAGGATCCAATGGTTGAAACCCACATACCTCAACTTTGGAGATTTCCTTTATGAAGATTTGAATGAGAACTTGAAGTTTGAGTGAATTTCTTGAGATCCAGAATGAGTTTGGAACATTTGATTTTGGATAAAATATTTGGCTAAGTATTAGAGAGGGTTTTTGGGAATGTCTTGAATGATATGGGGTTGAAAAATAACAATATAGGTGTTTTTATGCATAGGAAGATATAGGCCCAACACCCCAAAGCCTTCGACTAAAATAAGAAAATTTGGCAATAAAATACACTGCTTCGCGATGGCTTCGCTTCGTGGAGGCAACGCAAACAGATTCAGGAAATCAAATTTTGACAAATTTATTTTTTGCTATGGGTCCTCTAAAATTCTGGCTATACTCATTTCCCACTTAATTTTGCCCTCTAATCAAGAATATGAAATTAGATATTCAATATCATGTACGAATTTTGAGATATATGGAAATTACGATTATGGGCATTTTTTAGTAGTTTTTTGTACCATTTCAATGGGTCGTGAAGGGGTTCATGATGAGTTCCCTTAGGAGAAAACATGGAAGCCATGTGGAGGTTCCCTCCATGAGACTCTCCACAGACCGTGGTATGGACTGTGAACTGTGGAGGGTTCCTCGGTGGCACTCTTCACTTGAAATTCTCAACGCAGCCCCTTTTTGGACAAAGGCCACCTCTAAGACACCCAAACTATCTATAGGGTGCACCATGGGCTTTGAAGGGCTTCTTAAAGGGGACCCTTGGTAAAAAAGTTCCAGTAATGGATTTTTAAGATTTCTAAGGCCTTTTGAGGTCTGAACCCTTATATTATCTCTCTCTTGGGAATATGAAACGATCCCGAAAAGTGCCCAAAAATTTGCCTTGAAAGTGCCCAGAATTGTAAATTCTATATATCTCAAAATTCGTGCATGATATCAAAAATTCAGCTTCATATTCTTGTTCAGGGGGTCAAATTTAGGGGAAAAAGGGTCCAACCTTAATTTTATAGAAACCATAGCGAATTTCAAAATTTCAAAGTTTGACAAAAATAGTGTTAAATCCGTGTCTGGGATGCAACGCACCCTAGTGTATTTTGTTGTCTAGTTTCTCAGTTTGGTCCCAGACTTTTAAGTCTTGCACTTAGGCCTTCTGACATGAGAAAATACATATACTTAGCCATTTTTCACCCTCATATCATTCAAAAACATTCCCCAATCCCCACTCAAACACTTAGTCTTATATATCTCTCAAAATTCAAGTGCCAAAACCCTCTCCAGATCTAGGGATTTCCTCTCAAGCTTCAAGTGTCCATCTCCAATCTTCATCAAGATGATCTTCAAAGCTAAGGTATGTAGGTTTCTTTCATGGGTTCCTTTCACCCATGATACCCAAGCTTGCTCTTACTCCAATTTGCATGATTTAAAGCTGATTTATAATTGGGTCTATCTTATTACGAATATCACTACACACTATGTTGATGCTCATGAAATGATGATTGTCTTGCTATGTTTTGAGTTATGAAACCAAGGTCTATTATAAGATTTGATGAAGAGTTTTGGTGTATATTGATTGAGGGTGTTGCAAGGAGTTGATTGATGGTTTTATAATAAATTTTCTTGCATAATTTCACTATTGAATTTTATTGTTTTATACTAGCACTACACACTCACCAAGTGTTTGATAAAATGTTCAGTTATGGCTTCTTGAGGAATTGAAGGCTCAATGCATGACTTATGTTATGATGATGAAAGAAGAGTATGTATATGATGTTATGATGATGATAGAAGGAAAGTATACATATGGTATTTCTCTATTTTATGTTGAATTGTATGTAGATGATGTTATGATGATGATAGAAGGAAAGTATACATATGGTATTTCTCTATTTTATGTTGAATTGACCATAGCCAATTGAGGGGTATGCCTCAATCACCATGGGAGGTAGGTTGTGAGCATCCTCTAACCTATCAATGGGTTTGTACCTTGGCATCATGCAAGGTAGGGTGTGAAAATCCTCTAACCTATCAAGGAATTTCTACCTTGGCACCGTGGGAAGTAAGGTGTGATCATCTTCCAACCCATCAAAGGGTTTATACCTTAGTAAACTATTGAGGGGTTTGTACCTCAATCAGAATGGGTGTTAGGGTGGAACACTCCACCATAACATAGTCCATTTTCACAGTTGTATTATAATATATGAAACATGCCTTTACTACACGTATCACTTATGCATGTCATCTTTTTATATGTTAGTTAATTGCTTAAATTGTGCATACCGAATATGTTACATATCTCTTATTGCATTATATCCTACATACTTAGTACATTCAAATGTACTAACGCATACTCTTGCCTACATGATATCACCATATAGGAGCTGGTGTACAAGTTGATCATCCTCTTACTCCACGTGATTAGTTTATTACTACTCAAGCTAGTTAGTGGGTCCTCCACTTCGGGGACCTTAGTCAAAGTTTCTCTCATTATGTATAAAGATACTCTTCTTTATTATTTACCTTTGCTATGAGGGTGAGCTCGGTTGCATTATCTTGGCCCCTGTTCTATATATGTAATAAAGGTGTTGTTGGACATGCCATATATCTATATTATGAGCTTTGACTCTATCAACTCTTGTTGTTCATGATATGAAAATGTTCCCTTAGCCTTGATTACCCCAATTTACTATTTCTTGTTGTATTCTATTATTTTTGCGACCAAGGATATGTTATGATATGCTATGAGGCTTGTTTGAGTTTCATTCGGGTTCCCCATTCGCTGGTCACATCTAAGTCCTTGGCTTGGGTCGTGACAAATGTGGTATCAGAGCACTAGGTTGCTAGATCCTCGGCGTCCAACACACTACATTGATTAGAGCCTTATTCATGGTTGGAAGTAGGAGGTGATTAACCATGGCTTGTGAGTGTGTGGCTTATGATTTGAAAATGTGATTTGAGAATGGGTCTAATGTTGATTGTAGAGCACCCGTAGTGAATTTTCAATTTTCAAAGTTTGACGAAAATAGTGTTAAATGCGCGTCTTGGGCACGACAAACCCCAGTGTATTTTGTTGTCCAGTTTTTCAATTCAGTTCAAGACTTTTAAGTCTTGGACCTAGGACTTCCCACATGAGAAAATACCTATACTTAGCCATTTTTTACCCTCATATCATTCAAAATCATTCCCCAATACTCAGTTAAACGCTTAGTCTTATATTTCTCTCAAAATTCAAGAGTCAAAACCCTCTCCGGATCTAAGGATTTCCTCTCAAGCTTCAAGTTTCCATCTCTAATCTTCATCAAGATCATCTCCAAAGCTAAGATATGTGGGTTTCTTTCATGGGTTCCTTTCACACAAGATACCCAAGCTTCCTCTTACTCTAATTTGCATGATAAGTTGATTTAAAATTGGTTCAATCTTTTTATGAAAATCACTGCATACTATGTTGAAGCTTATGAAATTATAACTGTCTTGCTATATTTTAAGTTATGAAACCAAGGCCTATTGTAAGATTTGATGAAGAGTTTTGATGTATATTGATTGAGGGTGTTGCAAGGTGTTGATTAATGGTTTTACAATGGATTTTCTTACATAATTTCACTCTTGAATTGCATGGTTTTACACTAGCACTACACACCCGCCAAGTGTTTAATAAAATGTCCGGTTATGGCTTCTTGATGAATTGAAGGCTCACTGCATGTCTTATGTTATGAATGATGTTATGATGATGAAATAAGAGTGTGTATATGATGTTATTATGATGATAGAAGGAAAGTATGCATATGGTATTTCTCTATATTGTGTTGAATTGACCATAGCCAATTGAGGGGTATGCCTCAATCACCATGGGAGGTAAGGTGTGACCTTTCTCTAACCTATCAAGGGGTTTCTAGCTTGGCCCTATGGGAGGTAGGGGGTGACAATCCTCTAACCTATTAAGGGGTTTGTACCTTGGCGCCATGGGAGGTAGTGTGTGACCATCCTCCAACCCATCAAGGGGTTTGTACCTTGGTAACCTATTGAGGGATTGGTACCTCAATCACCATGGGTGGTAGGGTGCAACAATCCACCATAGTATGGTCTATTTTCACACATATATTATGATATATCTCTTGTTACATTGCATCCTACATACTTAGTACATTCAAACGTACTAACGCATACTCTTGCCTCTATGATATCACCATGTAGGAACTGGTGCACAAGTTAATTATCCTCCTTTTCCACGTGGCTAGTTCGGTACTACTCAAGCTAGTTGGTGAGTACTCCACATTGGGGACCTTACTCTAAGTTTCTCTCATTATGTATTAAGACACTCTTCTTTATTATTTACCTTAGCTATGAGGGTAAGCCTAGTTGCTTTGTCTTGGCCCCCGCTTTTATCTATGTAGCAAAGGTGTTGTTGGATATGTCATGTATCTATGTTATGAGCTTTGACTCTATCAACTCTTGTTGTTTATGATATGAAAGTGTTCCTTTAGCCCTGGTTGCCCCAATTTCCTATTTCTTGTTGTATTCTATTGTTATCGTGACCAAGGATGTGTAATGATATGCTACGAGGCTTGTTTGGGGTTCCTTTAGGTTCCTCATTCACCAGTCATGTCTAGGCCCTAGGCTTGGGTCATGACAGAACATTCATCCTTGCATGAGCTAGAACAAGGTTCAAACACTTATTTTGAACATAAAACAACCCAACATGAAAGTACAATGCAAAATCAAACATTTAAAACCATGAAAACATGATATCCATGCTAAAAATAATGTTTAAATCAGTTTTGTGCATATGTATGCATGTCATGACATGAAAACATAGAAATGATGTGTTTAGGTACATTTGAATAAGAGGAACCTAGTACCTTAGGCTTGAGCAGATAGGAATAGATAAGGGTATTGCTTCAGCACGTCTGATTCTGCTTCCCATATGGCACTCCCAATATGTTGGTTCCTCTAAAGGACTTTAACTGAAGACATGTCTTTGTTGCGAAGACTTTTTAATTGCCTATATAAAATCACCACCAGTACCTCTTCATAGGTCAAGTTCTCTTCAACATCAACACCTTGAATTGGCAGAATCAAACTAGGATAGCAAACCAACTTCCTTAACATGGACACATGGAAAACCGGGTGAATAGAACTCATATCCAAAGGAAAGTCCAACCGATGAGCCACATTGCCAATCCGCTCAACAATCTCATAAGGGCCTATAAACCAGTGACTCAACTTGTTCTTTTTACAAAAATGCGTAACACCTTCCACAGCTGGCACCTTCACATATACCTAATTATTAACATGGAATTCAAGATCAATTTTTCTAACATCCAAATAAGACTTTTCACGACTTTGAGTCATTCTCAACCTTGCCTGAATTAATTTCACCTTTTCCATAGCCTCTAACACCAAGTCCATGACAATCAATGCTATCTCACCTATTTCAAATCATACCACCGAGAATCTACACTTCTCCTACATAAAGCTTCAAATGGTGCCATCCTGATGCTAGCATAATAAATATTATTGTAGGCAAACTCAATAAGTGGTAGATGATCATCCCAAATTACTTTGAATTCCAACACAGAAGCCCTTAACATATCTTCCAAGGTTTAAATTGTCTTCATGGCTTACCCATCAGTTTGTGAATGGAAAGTGATACTTAACTTTACCTTATACCAAGGCCCTTTTGAAATAATCTCCAAAAGTGAGAAGTAAATATGATACCACGATACAATATAACAGACATACTCATTCCATGCAATCTAACCACCTCCTGAACATATAACTTGGCATAGTCCTCTAAATTAAAAGTAGTCTTCACTGGTAAAAAATTAGTTGATTTGGTCATTCTATCAACAACTACCCAAATAAAGTCAAATTGTTTCTGGCTACAAAGCAAACCAATTACAAAGTTCATATTCATATATTTCCACTTTCAAATAGGAATCTCAATATCTTAGACCAAACTATCAGGCCTTTTAGGTTCCACCTTTACTTGTTGGCAATATTGACATTCGGGAATGAACTTGGCTATGTTTCTATTCATGTCATACCACCAATACACTTCACATAAGTCCTGATACATCTTGGTGGATCCCAGATTTATAGAATAAGGAGAGTTATGAGTCTCACTCAAGATCACCTCTATTAGGCCATCAACATTATGAACACACAACTGATCATGGTACCGAATGGGAGAAAACCTCTATATTTTTTTTAGCAATCAACTTCTTTAACTTAACCGATAAGGGATCCAAGTTTTGTTTTTCTTTGACATTAACAACTACAGAAGATTCAGCCCCATTTTGAACATGAATGACACTATTATTAGAATTAGCCAACCTGACACCCTATCTAGCCACATGGTGTACATTCTTTACCAACTATTTCTTGGTCTCATCAATATGAACCACACTACCTCTAGATGTCTACTAAGAGATCTGCTACAATATTTGCCTTACCGAGATGATATTAAACACTCATATAATAATCTTTAAGAAGTTCCAACCATCTTCTTTGCCTTAAATTTAGATCTCTTTAAGCGAAAATATATTGAAAACTCTTGTGATAGGTGAGTACATCAACATGAAACCTATAAAGATAATGTCGTCAAATCTTCAAAGAAAACACCACAACAACTAATTCAATATCATAAGTTGGATAATTTTGTTCATGCACCTTCAATTGTCTAGATGCAAAAGCTATCACCTTACCATGTTGCATAAGTATAGAATCCAAACCTATCTAAGAAACATCACAATATACCATGAATCCATCCAAGCCATCCAGTGGTCCTTCAAAGTCTAAAAACTCTTCTCGCACTTATCCGTCCATATGAACTTGGCCTTCTTTTGAATATACTTAGCCAATAATGATGTAATAGATGAAAACCCCTCAACAAACCTCTAATAATAGCTAGCCAACCTAAGAAAACTCTAAATATATAAAGGAGTCAATAGTCTTGGTCAATATTTCACAACCTCAATCTTCTTTAGATCAAGCTTAATACCATCATTGGACATCACATGACCATGAAAGGCCACCTCATCAAACAAAAACTCATATTAACTAAACTTGGTAGATAACTATTTGTCTCTCTATGGAAAGCCCCACATATTGGGAGGTGTAAAAATGCCTAAGAGATAAATGCTGGAATTTTCTTAGTATTAGTGGCTTTTACGAAGGTGACTACGAGCCATAAGTTATTCCATGGGACGTAGCTTGTGCTCGTGAAACAAAAGGTAGACTTGGTTAAAAAGTGGTTTATGAAGTTTGAAGTATGAGTTACCAGCATGACTCATACATTGATTGTATGTCGTAAGTCATGTCGTAGTTCGAGATTCAGAGAAGGTTTCTAAGGGTCCAAAAAGTTACCAAACTATACCCCTTTTTCACGACCCATGGACTGGACTACGACCAATAATTGGGGTCTTATGGTCCCTATCTGGTAGTTTTTTAGAAGGGAAAAATTTAACTTTTCCTAATATCCTAAACCTATGCTACAATATTTAAACCCTCAACTAAGCCTTTTTAGTCCTATACAACCCTAACCTACTCCATTCTCACCTTTTCTAAAATATCATAAGTCTAAACCCCTCCCAATCACTCACAAGTTCTTCAAGGCTTTGAAGAGATAAGTCCAAGCTAGCGTTTTAAATTTTCTTCATTCTCCAATGAGATTTTCACCTCTAATCATACCAAGGTATGTAGGTTTTGGTTTGTGGAGACCTTTCTTCCTCAAAGCTCTACCATGCTTCTTCCTCTATTTTCAAGTCATGGAAATTTATGGACATTTTGTGAACTCTTTTATATGGTGATATTATGAAGTAATTTATGGTATTCTACCTTTGTACACTATATTGCATTGAAATACCATGTGAAATTTATGGATTTCTATGAGGATTAAGGAAACCTAACTAAGTTTTACTTTGTTAGGGTGGGTTACTTAAATGATTTGAAAAGGACCTTGTTTATTCTTCTCATGTCCTAAAATCTTGACATTTTGCATGATTTGAGCATATATGTGTACCCGCCATGTTTAACTAAAGTTGTGTGCCAAGCTTCTGTGATGTTAAAAGCCTTAGGGCAAGATATGTAAATTCTAAATGTTATAAATTGTGAAGGGATATTATGCATGCTATGAGATATGAGAATATTGTGTAAAGTTATGAATGATATGAAGCCTTATCTTTGATATTATGAAACTTTGCTTTTGAAGAGCTACCCTAAGATGATCTTATGATATTATAAGGCTTTGCATATTATGACTATAAGTATGATTTGAGTACTTCTTAGGATTGTGACCTAGCACTGAGAGGACCTTGGTAGATAACCATTGTCCTTTTAGTTATATTGCCACCTTAGGTTTGTAAATTAGCTAATTGATCCATATAGCTCTTGTTGTATGATTTACTAAAAAGGGTAGATGCTATTTGATCTCCGAAAAGGGTGGTGTTCCCCTAAGGCTCTTATTATATGCTAACCAAAAAGGATGGTGTTCCCCATAAGGTATTTTTGAAGCACTTTCCAAAATTGGGGGGTTCCCATAAGGTAAGTGTTTGGTATAACTTATTAAACAAGATCACTCCTTATTTGGGGTCAAGTGAACATCAAGATTCCAAGTTGTAGCTCGTTTGGTCTTACATGTCGGTTATGGTACCTTCCCATCTATGTGTGATATGCTATGCGACTTGATGATTCCTCATGCATATTTTTACTAAGAATTGTTCATCCATGTCATATTAATCCTGTATCCGTTGATTATGACTATGCATATTGCTTAAATTGTGGCTTATGTTCCTTGTTGCATTGCATCCCACATACTTAGTACATTCCAAGTACTAATGCATACTTTTTACTTACAGGATCTAACTATGTAGGGATCGGAGCTCCTATTCATCCTCCTCTTTCACGTGGCTAAATGATTTGGTTGAAGATTGTTATTGGTAAGTCCTCTATTCCAGGGACAATATCCATCTACTTTCATGCTTTGTTAAGACTTGTCTATTTATGAATGTTTATCTGTTGAGGGTAAGCCCTGGAGATGTTTTAGCCCCTGTTCTATTCGTATTAGAGGTGTTGTTTGATATGAATCAGTATGTTATGAGCTTGACACCTATTATGTCTATGTATTATTAAAGACTTCCCTTAGTCCCTTATTTCCTTCTATGTGTTGATGCTTGTTGTATTATTATGATCAAAGTCCTAATTCCCTATTGTCCCCATAGCGTGAGTCATACTTACCCCTCTAAGATATTATTTGCTATATATTCACGCTAATCCTCTTCCCTATAACATCCCCATAGATTGAGTCTAAAGCCTTGTTTCCCTTAGAATTTTGTGTTTGTTGATTAATTATGCTTCTACATCCAAGGATGTGCTATATATGCTTAAGAGACTTGTTTGGGGTCCCTTCGGGCTTTCCATTCACCGTGTTACGCCTAGGCCCTAGGCTTGAGTCATGACAAGCTTGGGATCAGAGAACTAGGTTTGAAAATGGTCCTCAGAAAATCCAAAACACTGGGTCAAGTAGAGCCTTTTTCATGGTTTTGAAGCGCGTCACAACTATGAATAAGAGACTATGAGGTGTTTTAGGAATGATACACTTCTTCATATTCTTTGTCATGCTCTAGGAGTTAAATTGTGACTTCTTATTCCTAATGGATGATTGTTTGCTATTTTAGATCATTCCTTAAAGAAGAGCTCCCACACCCAAGGGAGAACTGGCCCCTTCGATTCCACAAGTTTCCCAAGGAGAAAAAGGAGTCACTCATGTCGAAAGCTGCAATGTGGTCACTTTATTGGCAGGGGTCGTGGCCAATCAAGGAGTTCATACTCCTACTCCTACTCCTACTTCAAGAGTGCGGGATTCCACTAGAAAGAGCACTCTGGAATTCAATTATCATAAAGATGGAGTAAGACCCTCAAGAATTCATTGATGAGGTGTACAAAGTTCTTGATATTATGGGGGTAAGATTAGAGGAGAAAGCAAAACTAGTGGTCTATCAACTAAATAATCCTTGCTCAATTATGGTTTGTTCAATAGAAAAGAAAGAGAGGGAAGGAAAAGTGAATGAAAAGCCTATCACTTGGGAAGAATTCAAGTCCACCTTCCTCAACTACTTTTTTCTCATAGAATTAAGAAAGGCAAAGATAACAGAGTTTAGGAACCTCAAACAAGGTTCCATGAGTGTTAGGGAGTATTCCCTTAAATTCGACTACATCTCAAAATATGCTCCTTACTTGGTCGCCAATCCTAATGCAAGAATGCACAAGTTTGTGTCAATTGTGTCCTACTTGATCAATGAAGAATGTCACACCATCATGCTCATAGTCTATATGGACTTTTCTTGGCTCATGACATATGCTGAGCAACTTGACGGGGAAAAGCTTAGAAAAAGGAGGAGCAGAGAGTCCAAGAAGGCTCGCTATGATAGTAGATTTCAAGGTACTAGAGGTGGTCATTTTTAACAAGGCCATAAATTCCAAGGTCAAGGGTCCTCCAATGCTTAAGGAGAAAGGTTTGCTAATGAAAAGGTTCCCAACCCAAGAGCTCACCCCAGAGCTCAAGGTGGAAATAGTGGTCAAATTTATAAAAGGTTTGCTAATGAAAAGGTTCCCAACCCAAGAGCTCACCCTAGAGCTCAAGGTGGAAATAGTGGTCAAATTTATTTCTAGGTGTGTAAATTATGGTAAAACTCATGCTGGTAGGTGCTACAAAGATGTGGGTTGTTTTGGGTGTGGCAAAATGGGCCACAAGATTGCAGATTATCCAAATAAGGAAACAGATAGTCGTCTCCAAGTACATGGTGCTCATGGTTATCAAAGGGTATAAAGTGGAAAACAAAGAGGTGCTCCATATCAATCAAAGGGCATAAGATGGACAACAAAGAGGTGCTCCATGTCACAACCGATTTTTCCCTTCAAGGGAGATAAGGGATGGATGAAACATCCAATGTTATTATTGGTATGTAAAAGATCTACAATTTTAATGTATATGCTTTATTGGATCCGAGTGCCTGATGTGCTGCCAAAATATGACACATTTGATGCGTAAAACATGGGATTTTGTGTGTTTTCAATGCAACTTTTTATAGTTTTTATGTATTTTTGCATTTATATTTGCAGAAAATACAGGTTGGCTTGATTTTGGGAAAAGTTGCAGATTTTGTTGGTTTTGAAGAACTGCAGGCTTCACTATGAGTCATAGCCCAAGCTATGAGTCATAGGGGTTGTTCATAGCAATTAACAGTGTTCAACAACAAATTCTGAAAATTTGAAGTTCAACCATATGAGCTCAAGATACTAGTCGTAGTCTTCTTTACAACTCATAGAAGGGGGCCTCGTAGCAATTAACAGTATTGATTAAAATTGAACCAAGAAATGCAAGAGTGGACTACGAGAAAGCACTATGAGTCATAGACGAGACTATGACTCATAGAGGTGAATCATAGCAGTGAAGTTCAAAATATAAAGTGCTGACCATGAAAGCTTGATTATGGCTCATACGTCACCCTATGAGTCATAACTATGAGTCATAGCAAACGCCGACTAGATTTTCTTGTTAGTTTAAGGACCATTTTGTAAATAGTATAACTTAGGATTTTAGGAGCAGTTTTTTGGGAGCTTTTCATTAGTCTTAGTATATTGTTCATATCATAGTAGTTTGTAGAGAGGATTTTAGAGAGAATTTTTAGGGTTTTACTTTTTTTTATGGGGAACGGACCTATGCCAAAGGGTGCCCACCCCTTTGGACGGTCAGGGGTTGAGTCGCACACCCTCAAGCCTTATTATAGATAGAAAATGATGCTAAGATACAAGGAGGGGGACATAAACTATACCTCCGACCTATGGTGATATACAAATTCCCTAACCTACTAAGGTTGATTAATTTATTCCCAATGCTAAAAAGGAAAATAGACTTGTAAAATGTGAATGAGAGGACTCCTATCAGTACATAAAATCTAAGAAAGCAAGTAAACGAGGGAGACTCTCCCCTTACAAGTAAAAGGAGAATAACAAAAGAGAAGCAAGCTAATCCTAAGGAAGCAATAAGCATTAGCATCAAAGGAGTAGAGATGGGACACACTAACAGTTTTGTCACCCTAAACTATCCGTAAGTAAAATCAAAAGCTCATCCTGGTTCCCTGATTCTTTTCAGCGTTCTTCTTCTGAATACAACCATCGCTACCTTGTCAAGATCATAGTAAGATTTGGCTTCATGTAGGATCTAGGCAACCTCAAAATATACTTGTGGGATAACAAAGTTGTGGCCTTGTTTGGCTAATACATCTGCAACAAAATTAGCCTACCTCAAGGTAAGTTTGCATTGAAATTCTTCTAATTGAGCAATATGATGCAGCAGCCTGGTCAAAGCCTAACGTACATGCTAAGGAGCATTTAAATGTTGTGTAATCCATTTGCATAGCAATTGTGAATCCACCTCAAGCAATACTTTTGTCCACCCCATTTGAAGAAACCACATAACACTAAAAAGTGCAGCTTCAACTTCAGCTTGATTATTAGATCCAACTCCAAGGGGAGTAAAGTAAGCAAGCAAGAACTTCCCGTTACTATCTCGAATGATACCTCCAACACCCATTCTACCATCAATAAGAGCACTACCATCATAATTTATTTTAACCCACAGCTCAGGAGGTTTACTCCAAAGAAAAAGAGTATTTTTAGTCACAGGAGAACACTTTTCAACCAACATCACTAGATCAATCCAATTTGTAGGCCAAGCAATGCAAGGGTAAGATGTTTTCATCAGAAATTAAGTGTCTCTGAACAACAAGAACCTCACTCTAATCAAATTTGACCTCTTCCAAGCATATCTACTAGCACATCTATTCTTCCACAGGTTCCAACATATAAATAGTAGAGTAGCATGTAAGAGTAGTCTATGAGCATCATTTTTAAAATCAAAACCCCACTATCTCATGACATAGTGATGCAAAGGGAGGGTATCACTATTAAGGCCACAAGTTGCAGCAAAGAATTTGCACAAAGGTTTAGCAAAATTACCTGTCACAAAGATGTGATCCATAGTATTATGGCTTAGACTGTAATAGCAATAACATTGCTTAGGATCAACTCCAAATTTACTCAACTTTCATTTGTAGGAAGTTTGCCTCTTAAATCTCTCCACAACGAAAAGAAGCATTTAAAAGGAATATTCTTGCGCCAAGTTATCTTGTTAATATTAGTTTTGACCCTTTGTTCTCTAATCGGGTGCCAAGCAGATGAAATAGAGAACCCCCAAATCAGAATTTGGCTTCGAAATAGCCTTATCAGGGACCCCCTGCTAAAAATGGAACTGGAAGGCAAGTATATCAGTAATATATTGGGGAGAGGCAGTGTAAATAATTCTCTCGACATTCCACTGCCCGTTTTCAATTAAATCAGCCACCTCGGTGTTGTCAAATCTGCTATAACATCTCTGAACTGAGCTAGAGGGACAACCCCCAACCAATTGTCCCACCAAAAGGAGCAGCTACTAGAATTGATCATCCAATATATGTGTGGTTCCATGTCATGCTTATTGATCATCATATGCTTCCAAGTAAGAGACTTCCTTGTATCCTATTTCTCACTAACATGATTGGATCTTTGACAATACTTAGCTTTTAGAAAAGTACTCCAACGAGAATTCTTGGACCTAAAAATCCACCATTGCTTGTATTGAAATGCCTTGCAAACTTCAGTGACCATCCTAACACCAATACCTCCTTTTTCATAGGGGAAACTAAGGTTCCTCCAAGAGAACCAATGATATTTTCTCTTTTCATCTAACCAACCCCAGAAAAAATTAGCATTCATACTCTAAATAAGTTTGTGGGTAGTAGATGGAGGAAAAGCAGCAGACAATATATAAATGGGAAGGGATTATAAAACATGTTTGATGAGAGTATCTCTACCACCATTGCTTAGTAAATTAGCCAGCCACCTAGAAATTCTAGCAGTAACCTTAGACACAAGATCAGAATAAAAGATAATTCTTTGTTTGCCAAAATAGAGTGGACACCCAAGATAAGTGAATAGAGCTTTTTTCTACAAGAAGCTTATGATGTGTTTCACACTGTCAATAGGCTTTTTGAAAACATGGTCAGGAACAATAAAGTGACTCTTGTTCTTATTGATAAGTTACCCAGACACCCCTTCATACATAGACGAGGTCTTCATAATCAACTCAAGAGCTTTACTTCTTCCAGAGTAAAAAATAATCATATCATCTGCAAAATTGAGATATTTTATCTGAGTACCCCTTTTATCCATATAAAAGCCATGAAAATTAGGATTTTGATATAGATTATTCAGCATTTGTGATAATACCTCAGCCCCAATGATAAAGAGGGTTGGTGATAAAGGATTACCTTTTTTGAGCCCTCTAGTTAAATGGAAGAAGCCATATATTGATCCATTGATTATGACTGAGTACCAATTGTTAGACATGATCCTCCATACCATATCAATGATTCCTTCAGCAAATCCATTTTCCTCATCACAATACAAATATAAGACCAAGAAACCCTATCATAAGTTTTTGCCATATCCAGCTTAAGAACCACATTACCACCAATGTTAGGTTTCTTGATCTGATGGATAATCTCTTGAGCCAGCATGATGTTTTTTGATATGCTCCTACTATTAACAAAGCCTGATTGATTGGGAGAAATCAGATTTGGTAAAATAGGAGCCAACCTCAAACACAGTAACTTAGATATCACTTTGTTGACAAAGTTGCTCAGACTTATAGGCCTAAATTAAGACAATCTGTTAGAGTTCTTGAACTTAGGCAGTAAAACCAAGGAAGAATGGGAGAAATATTTAGGAATAGAGTAACCACAGAAGAAAGCATTAACCGCAGCCACCAAATCATACTTGATAATATCCCAGCAAGATTGGAAGAACTTGATATTCATACTATCAGGGCCTGCAGCTGAATGTGGGCTCATAGAAAATACTACCTGTTTCAATTCCTCCATATCTGGTATCTTTTACAAAGTCTCATTCTTATTCTGAGTAGCCATGTCAAGGATGCAATTGAGTACATCTTCATTAATATGTTTCTCCTCCCCTGTAAATATTTGTTGAAAATGAGAACATGTTGCATCAGTAATAACCTGATGCCCTTCAAACCAGTCCCTATCATCATCTTTCACCTGGTGGATGAACAACCTCCTTCTTCTTCCTCTCAAAATAGCATGAAAAAGTAACCAGTGTTGGCGTCCCCTTCTTGGAACCAATGTAACTGAGACTTTTGCCTTAAGATAGATTCCTCAAACTTGATAAATTTAATATACTCTACATTCAGACTATGAAGATGGATTCGAGTTGTATCAGTAGCTTGGGCAATCAGACCTTCTTCAGCATTTTTAACCCTATCTTCAAAACTTCTCACCATGGCATAGATAAAACTTCTCACCATGGCATAGATGTCCCTAGATTGAGTTTTAGACTAGTTGCTCAAAGTAGAAGATAATCTTCTTAACTTCTAATGGAACATTCCACCCACATAGGATTACCTGAAACTTCCCTATCCCAACAAGCTTTCACAGTTTCTAAAAAACCAGGCTGCTCAACCCAAAAATTTAAAATTTTAAAATATTTGATAGCATTGTCAGACCTGGTGGTCATCTCCAGTAATAAAAGAGAGTAGTCAGAGCTAACAGTAGGCAAGTGAGTGACTGTGGTCTAGGGCATGACCTCAAGCCACTTATCATTGACCATGGCCCCATCCAGTCTCTTCCAAATTCTAAACATAACCCCTCTGTTGTTAGTCCAAGTAAACTATGGCCTACTAAAACCAAGATCAAGTAGTCCACACCCTTCAATAACAGTTATAAACTCCAAGCTCTTCTTCATGTTGTAAGGAAAACCCCCTAATATTTCCTCGGTACTAGTAATAACATTAAAATCCCTAACTGCAAACCAAGGCATCCCTTTGAATCTGTTAGCCAAATGCAATGTCCTCTCCTGGAGAGGTCTTCTCAAATGGTCTCTACACTTAGCATAGACAAATGTGGAAATAAACTTGTTAGGTATCTGAGGGTGTTGATTCTCACAAGTAAGTTATTGATCATCATTCTCTAGCATAGAACACTCCACTTTATGATTCCAAAACACCCATATTTTACCATTGTTATTACACATAGCTTTCTATATTCTTAGCTGAAGCCTACAATTTTGCAATTGAGAGTTGGCAGAAAAAGGTTCCAAAATAACAATCATGGCAATTTTATGGATAATTTTAAGAGATTGAATTCTTTCTATGGCTCCTTGGGTATTAATACCCCTTAAATTCCAAATGATTTTATTAATCATTGGGAAGATTTTGAAGTAAACAACTTTGTATTGGGCCTACCACCAGTGACAGGATATCTGTTGCTTAATGTTTTGGTGTGAACATTGGTCTGGCGAACACCTCTAGGGGATAGACCTTATTCCTGACTCACTTGATCAATTTTCTTTTGCATAACATCATCATTAGTAGGACTAAAGGCCTTAATGAGGTATTCACTGGTCTCATCATCATCATCTTGCTCTGTGATAGGGAAATTATCTTTGTCCATCTCATCTTCTTAGTTGATAATACCATACTCATCCTCATCATTCCTGGGAAGTATAGAATCAATATTAAACTAAAAAATATTGGTATTAGCTGCACCTGGTTCCCCAATCGGGGGGGGGGGGGGAATTTTGTTGAACACTCAGAGGTAGGATATTCAAGTTAGCATACTCATCAACCAAAATGAATTTTTTGCATGTTTCATTCACTTGAGCATTCATGTTATCCTTAGATTTCTCAATGTTCTCAGAAATCACCATACTACTTTGAATCTTCTTCTTCAAAGCATCTATCCTTTTCTTGCTAAGTTTATTCTTACTCTTGGAACCATAGAGCTTGCCAAAGAGCCCATATCTCTAGCCATGTTACCCTTAAAATGATTTTGTCCTGTATTAGTACTTTGAGCTAAATTTTGATCCTTCTGCACACTATTAGTAGCTCTGACCCTACCATTCTGAGTGTTCTACTGAACAGGAGTGGTAGAAGGAACTTGAGGTTTAGGATAATCCCTTTCTATAACTTCCACATCCAGCAGATTAGTAGGTATCTCCTTTCTCACCATCCTTCCTCCAGAAACTATAATAGTTATCCCAACAAAAGAGGGGAATGGGAAGGGGTTGTAACAACAACATCATCCACTACATGTACAATAGGGGGTTGGGGTTGGGAACTGATCCCTTCAATATCAACACATTCAGTGTAGGGGTTGGGGTGCTGATTCAAAACATTGTGATTAGCTTTGTTTTGGAGGGGGGGCATTATGTTAATACCTAAGGTGGACTTATCCACATGCTGGTCTTCTATAATCAAGTCTTATTGGTGAACATCATCTTGTGGAACCTGTTCCTGCTTCCTTCTACCATATTTCCTCCTCTGTGTTTGCCATTCAGCAGTATTTTGGGGTAATTTTCCTGGTCCCTTCTTCCTAGCATCATTATTATGGTTTTGTCTTGCCTGCTCAGCCTTATCTTTTGGAGCATTACTCTCTTTGGTTCTTCTTTCATCATTCTAGGCTTTAATGTCTCTATTCTCATCATTTCCTTTGGTATTGTTACTCACTTCAGCTTCTTTCCTTCTTTTGATCTCATTATCCCTTCTCTTGATACTGCAATTATTGATTGGGTGGTCTTGATGTTTATAATAATTACAGTACTCTAGTAGGTCTTCATATTGTATCAATTGCCACCTCCCCACTAAGAGGTCCTCTTCATCATACCCTAACCACACATGTTATGGCCTCTCCTTAGAAATAACAATCTGGACCCTTACTTTTGCCACACTGCCTCTTAATTGAGGCAGAGTCTAAGTACAGAACCTTCCCAATTGGAGACAACAAGGCTAAGATAACCTCCATGTAGTAGCAATTCCATGGTAATTATGGCAATGTAACCCATATAGGAACAATAAAGGTTTCTTCCTCAGGCCTGAAATTAGGAGCCCATAATTACAACCTCATAAGTTGTGCATCAATGAACATTTTTTGTTTGTTCCAAATAGTAACATGATCAGGCTTATTATCAAAATAAATATAAATATGTCTTGAGTTAAAATGAGCATTCCTAATACCCCCTGTAAGTTGAGTCAGGGCAATAAAGCTCTTCCTTATGACCTCCATTCTAGGCATGGTGTTGGAAAACTTTCCAATAAGAGTGTACCTATACCTATCAGCTAGTTTGACTATAAACTTCTCCTTCTTAAAATAGCTGAAGGGTGGCCTTGTTTGGTAGTGATTTGGGGGGAGGGGAATGGAGATAGGGCTTTCAGTTTTAGCTTGATTAATTCTAAGTTTGATAGCATAGGATTGTATGATTGTGGGAGGTGCAGGTTCACATGGGATTTGGTTTTGTTTATTGTTAGGCATGGAATTGGTAAAGTTCTTGTCTTTGGCAGTCTCTTTAGGGTTGGGATTTTGGTCTTTCTGTTTCTAGGGGTGGTAAGTGTCAAAGTTTGTAGAAATTTTTAGAGGAGGAGTTGTCCATGCAAACTAGCTTATTGGTGTACATTGCTCTTAGCCTTAGCCTACTCATAAGAATTTCTACCAATATTATCTTGGACCACAACAGATTTCAACTTAGTAGAACTAGTACCCTTCAAATCATTTTGCTTCCTATCACCTAAGTGATTTAGAGAAACATTCAACTTGTTGGTCACAGGGTCAGTGGACTTACCTGAGGATGAGGTAGAGTCAATTAGATCCTTCATTCCTTCCATCATGCTCTTATCCTTACCTTGGGTAGCCTCCAGACCCTAATCTACCTAAATTTGCAACACTGACCTTGTATCGGGGGCTCTCATTAGCCCTATTTGTAAAATCATTCGCAATTAAAGGAGAATAGCTAGTAGGAACCCTAGAATTTGGATTAATCTCATTTGCCACATTAACTTTTGGGGCTTCTTATCCTATCATCTTTTCCTTGACTGCAATTACATTTTGGTACCCTTCTTGACCAAAGAATTTCACGAAACCCTAACTTTTCCGGCAGTGCCCATCAAAACCCTAGTTTCCAAATTAGTTAGAATTGGGTTAGAAATTATTGGGGGTTTTGATGAGGGGGTTCCCCATGTTCGTATATTCATGTTGGTGTAGGCAATTGCCCTTTAAGCTTGCCGAAATTTCACCCCCACCCATTAGGTCAAACAAAACCCTAGAATACAAATTTGTCTTGATTGGTGCATTAACTTTTAGGGTTTTTTGTGTTGAAAGGTTCGCCTTGGAAGCAGGAGTGGATTGAGGTATGTCTTGCCCTAACGAAACTCATTGGAGCTCTATCGCCGCCACTGGAGCTTCATCGTGGCCGCTGGAAAGTGCTCCCCCACCGATCCCGCTAGTAGAATTGGCCCTAAACTTCCCCATTGAAGCTCCATGACCTAAGGAATTCAATACATGAGGTCCTATGTCACCAATCTCCTCAGAAGGATGCTGAATTTCTAGGTACATATCAGGCAATTTTGAGACGCTCCCAAAAATTACCTATTCAGATCTCGCATTTCAGATAATGGAATCTCTTGATTTTTTGTAACACCCCACATCTTATAGTACAAGTACTATGCAAATGAAATGTGATATGGCTTTTCAAATTAGCACCAATTTTGAAAAGTGCTTGAATTTCAAATTAGAGGGTGATATGTATGTCTAATGCTGAAGAAGGTCGATAGTAAATAAGTTTTAAGTCAAATTGAGAAGATCACGACCTTAAATGAGGTAAAAGTAGTGAGGTGCTTGTAGGACTTAGGAAGCTAATAGGTGAGTCACCTACATGCTTAGCTTAAATATGCTAGCTAAACGGAGATGAGACCCAACGCCAAATCTGTCCAAGTCCGATAATGAATAAAGTACATGTTAAGAGTGTACCTTTAGCCCATGTTTTACCATTGTAAATATACAATACTTACAGCCTAAGATGAATAATAAAAGGACCCAAGTACATCACAACCCACTTGACTAATTGGGCCTAAACTAAGTGAAGAGGAATTTGGAAAATGGGCAGCCAAGGCCCATTAAGTTTGAGACACATTTAAGCCCAAGTGAGAGGCCCAACTTGCTGCATCACCAGCTTATTAATATATCTTGATATGTGGTCAAAAGCTCAAGAAATATTCGGCCAAAAGAGTACCTTTAGAAGGGCTTAAAAATAATCCCCCTTAAGTCATTTCACTTTGGAAAAATTTTCAGCTTTCCTAAAGACTCTTTTTTCTCTTTACTTCACTTCACAAGGAAGCCAATAAAACCATCTAGGGTTCTTGAAGAAAACTTGAATCTTGAAGACTAAGTTAAGTGGAAATATCCATGTATTAATTATACTTATCCTATGACAAACAAGAAATATATGCTAGTTATTTACCTTAAAGAACAAGTGAATCTTGAAGGCTAAGCTAAGTGGAAATATCCATGTATTAATTATACTTATCCTATGACAAACAAGAAATATATGCTAGTTATGCTTATGAACAAAGGTCGGACGGCATGTGCTTAGAAAGTTGTTGCACACTTACCTTTTTTCTTAGTGACTTATCTATGGTTTGTAGGCTAGATTATGAAGAGAAGTTGATGTTCCTAACATGATTTAAGTTATAGATATTAATCTAAGGTTTCTTCCCTAATTTTGTTTCACTTAACAATGAGTTTTGTTGTGCTATCTTAAGTGTGATTTTGGTTAGGACTTAGGGGCTGATGGATGGAAGGCTATTGCCTCATGTCCTTCATGACTGGTTTAGTGCTATTCTGAGATTATTTTAAGGTTGTTTTTATGTATAGATATGTTGAGCACAGTTTGGTTAAATTCTGGATAGTTTTGAATTGTTGACGTTGAGATATAGGAAAATGGCGTAAGGTTGTTCTACCTGATTGCATATCATGTGAAATTGGTGTGTGCTATGAATTTATGAACCTAAAATAGGCTGTATACACCATGTATATGTAATGGGTAATAGACACATATACTTAGGGCTAGAAGGGATGAAATAACGTCGTTGGGTCGATGCCTACGGGTTGCTGCCCAAAGTTAATTTTTACATTAGATTGGACTGCCAAGAAGTGTTTCTTAGCTGCTAATACCAGTGTTATAACTTACTCTATTGTAGATAAATATTTGAGGTAAAAGGAGGTTACTTTGAGGTAATAACGAGGTCATATATCGAGGTATGTAAGGCTACTCAATTTCTATTACTTGGCATGAAATCTAGATTAATCCTTGGCACATAAAGGCACTTACCAACTCCGACACAACTATTAACTATGCCTCAACTCTTTCAAATGTTCATATGCTCCCATACATAGTCACCTTCAAATCTACATACATACGTGGATATCAAATTACAGGGTTCTTGTTGCTAAATACAGTTCACGAGTTGTTTCATCTCATACGCATTTCATTATTTATGTAACGTACTATTTTCATTGTCGTATTGTCTTGTATGCTTATTTACATGTCACATACTACATCTACAGTCCTACAGCTCCAATATTATGACCACCAAAAGAATCATCTCAAAGGTAATTGAAAAGTGAAGTATATTGCTTATTGATGGGTGGTAACCCAAAGGGTGGAAGAATCACCTAGCCAGGGTCGATCCTATCACGGGAGGTAGCCCAAGGGGTGAAAGGAGAATCCTAGCCAGGGCTGATCCCAATAAAGATTTACCACTGATCAGTTCATCATTTGTATTACATGTTGTGCAAAGATTATATAGTAAAGGTAAAGTAACAAAAATAACATAAATTACATGATCCCATAGTATAACTAAAGGTGGTCTCTTATCCTACACTAGTGCATAGTTTCATTTGAGTTGTTACTTCATATACATTATCTCATACCTTACATATTCAGTACATTATCTTATATTAACATCCCTTACGAGGGACCTGCATTTCATGCTGCAGGTACAGGTGCTAGTAGCGCTTCCCAATAGGAGTACAGGATATCTAGCCATTGTTACCAATCTCCAGGTTGCTTTGGAGCTTTGTGTGTCTAGAGTTTATATTTTTACATTTATAGTTAGTCGAGGTGGGGCCTATCCCGACCCTTATTAGATACTTTTCCTTATTTAGAGGCTTTGTAGACTATGTAAATTAAAGTGTGGTCATGTCTCATACTTTAGGCAACATGGCCCCAATGGCTTAGCCATATGCATTTCTTTTTGGCTTGTTATTACTGCTTACTTTCTTAAAGGCATGTCAAATGAAGAAATCCCTTAGGTTGGTTCTCCCTAGCCTTAATGTCAACGGGTGTCAGTCCACCTTAACGGGACTTTGGGCATGACAGAATTGGTATCAGAGCGGGTCATCCTAGGGAGTCTACAAAGCCGTGTCTATGTAGAGTCTTGTTTATCGATGTGTTGTGCACCATATTTATAAGTAGGAGGCTACGCGTCATTTAGGATTTGTTACTTTCTTTTTATTCTTTAGTTAATGCCATAGACCTAAGTGTAATAAAGGGATTCTGTCTAACCCCTAAATTGTTTTGTACAACAAGTATGCCAAAAACCAGGAAAAACAAAGTTAAAAGGAAGGAAGTAGAAGTGGTTTTTGGTATACCTAGTCGGGTGAGACAACAAAATGAGGCTCACGAAGAGTCTCTGTCACAGACATCTCTATGACCCAAGAATGCCACTGATTTTAGCTAAAATTCACATTTAGAAAATTTGGCATACAACTATCGATCAAAAAGAACTTGTAACACTTTTCGTAAGTGATTTGCGTGGTCCTCTTCTGATCTTGAATATACCAAAATGTCAACTATAAATACTATCACGAATACATCCATGAATGGCTTGAATTGTAACACTTGTTGAAAATGATTTGCATGGTCCTCCTCTGATTTTGAATATACTAGAATATCATCTATGAATACTATCATGAACACATCTAAGAGTGGCTTGAATACTCTATTCATCAGGTCCATAAAAACTGCTGGTGTATTCGTTAGCCCAAATAACATGACAAGAAATTCAAAGTGACCATAGTGTGTTCTGAAAGCAGTTTTTGGTATTGGCTAGAATACCCTATTCATCAGATCCATAAAAATTGTTGGTGCATTCATTAGCCTAAATGACATAACAAGAAATTCAAAGTGACCATAGCGTATCCTGAAAGTGATTTTAGGTATATCTTTCCTTCACCCTCACTTGGTGATACCTTGATCTCAAATCAATTTTTGAAAAGAATTTGACACCCTGTAACTAATCAAAATAAATCATCAATCCTGGGGAGGGGGTATTTATTCTCAATTATCACCCTATTCAATTGTCGATAGTCAATAGACATTCTCAAGGTGCCATCCTTTTTGCGTATAAATAGCACTGGTGCATCCCAAGGGGATGTACTAGGTCTTATAAAACCCTTCTCTAATAAGTCTTTTAGCTGCTCTTTTAGTTCACATAATTCTGCCGGGGTCATTCTATATGGAGGGATGGAAATTGGTTGAGTGCTTGGAAGTAAGTCAATACCAAAATCTACTTCTCGTTCTGGAGGTAAGCCTGGAAGTTCTTTAGGGAACATATCAATGAATTCATTCACCACTGGAACTGATTAAAGAGTTGGCGGTTCTGCCTCCATATCCCTTACTCTAACTAAATGACATATATACCCCTTTTATATCATCTTTCTTGCCTTAAAATAAGAGATAAAATTACCCTTTGGTGCCCCAATATTTCCTTCCCATTCAAGAATTGCCTCATTTGGAAAGTGGAAGTACACTCTCTTAGTTCGATAATCCACGGTGGCATAGCAAGAACCTAACCAATCCATACCCTTTATAACATCAAATTCCACCATTTCTTGCTCAATAAGGTCAGCCAATATGTCACAGTCACAAAGAGTTACTACACAGTCATAATAAAACCCTTCTAGCCATAATATATTCACTGGTTGGTATGGACACTTCAAATGGTTTGTTCAATAATTTGGGTGTTATCTTAAGCTTTTCAGTAACTAGTGGGGTAATGTATGATAGTGTAGAATCGGGTCAATTAATTCATATACCTTATGTGAAAAGATGGACAATATACCTGTGACTACATCGGGTGAAGCTTCCAAATTTTGCTGACTCCCCAGAGCATAAGTGCGATTCTGGACTCCGTAAGAGCTAGCTGCCCCTCTTACACCTCTACCACGACTTGTAGGTGCTTGTTGACCCCTACCTAATGAAGGAACTGACAATGATGATGCAACAACTGACCCTGTAGATTATGCTATATCACCCAAATGCCTCCTCGGGCAATCTCTTATCATATGCCCTGGCGCACCACACTAATAACAAGCATCTGTCCTAACATGACATATACCTAAATAATTTCTTCCATACTATTTACAAGGCTTCCTAGGAGTCATTTGCTGGCCTGTCGAATATCCTGTTGTTCGTGCACCTTGTCCATCACCTCATTGACTAAACTGATTGCTCCTAGACCCTTGAAGTTATGGTAGAGCACTGGCTACAGAGTAGGAGAATGATGGCCTAGATGGTCTATTAGAAAACTGAGGCCTAAACTCACCTTGGGGTGGTGTAAATTGCCTTGTAGACCTGGCCCTCTTGGACTGCACCTTTTCTAACTCTTGTATCATTCTCTTTTGCCTCTAATCCTCCAATTTCTGTGGAAAATCTTGCGTTCTCTCTATATCCATGTCTTAGTTTAAGGAAGAAATGGTACAGTCTCAGACCAGATACATATTCAATCTATCTATATATCAATGAACTCTATCTGCCATAGTAGCAACTACATTAGAAGCATACCTGTCCAGGGAATTAAATTGAAGGCTATACTCCCTCATGCTCATATTCAAGTGTGGTCATGTCTCATACTTTAG
>DF358274.1:34085-49900 GCA_000787875.1 Solanum virginianum
AATGGGCAACAAAGGCCCATTAACTACCCTTAGATTGCTTCCAAGCTTCATACCACAATATAGCCATACCCTTCAACCTATATGTTGCTAACTTGACAGTTTCTATACCACTCACATACATAACATCTAAAGTGTGTTGAATCTAATCAATAAAGTCTTATGGATCTTCATTAGGATCTGACCCAATGAAAGATGGAGGGTCCAAATTAAGGAAGTCACGTATCCTCGTGCTAGCTGCCCTATTTGGACCACCTGAACCTATAACTAGACCTTCATGTCTTTGACCTTAGCCAATAACTATATGAGTCAATAGTTGGACTACATTTCTCAGATCCTACACGGTAGCATCGATAGGTGGTTTTGGGGGAATTTCACTACTTCTTGGTTTATCAAACTTCAAAGGAAGGGGTTGTTGTGCATAATGTTATGAAGTCTTCATTGGTAATGGAGCTGAAATAAAAATAGTTTGAGGATCATGTTTTACGATGACTTAAAGACAAGGTGAGTCAGGGTATGATAAAGGGCTTTGACAAAGGGCTTTGACCTTACACAAAATGGAGTACTTTATTGCCAAAATAGATTATCTATGCCTGATATTAATGGACTAAGGAAGAGGATAATAGAAGAAGCCCATCATTCCAGATATTCCATCTATCCAGGATCAATTAAGATGTACCATTACTTGAAAGGAATGTTTTGGTGGAGGGGCATAAAAAAGGACCTTGCAGAATTTGTGGCTCAACGTCCAATTTATCGACAAGTGAAAGTAGAACACCAAAAGCCAGTAGGTTATATTCAATGTATAGAGATTCCAACATGGAAGTGGGATATGATCAATATAGATTTTGTTACCGGGTTGCCTCACTCATTTTAGAAGTTTGAGTCCATATGGGTAATAGTTGACAGACTCACAAAGTCATCACACTTCTTGCCAGTCAGGAGTGATTAAACAGCTAAAAAGTATGTCAAGCTATACCTCAAAGAGATAGTCAAGCTACATGGAGTCCTAATCTCCATTATATCTAATTGGGGGGCTCAATTCAATGCAAAGTTTTGAAAGTCCTTCCAAAGGAGTTTAGGGACACAAGTGAATTTGAGTATAGTATTCCACCCTCAGACAGACGGTCAAGCTGAGTGCACTATTCAAATACTTCAAGATATGTTGCAAGCTTGTGTATTGGACTTTAAAGGTAGTTGGGTGGACCATTTGCCACTTATTGAATTTGCTTATAATAATAGCTACCACTCTAGTATAAAGATGCCACCTTATGAAGCTTTGCATGGAAGGAAATGTAGGTCGCCAATTAGATAGTTTGAAGTGGGTGAAACTGCCTTGCTTGGGCCAGATTTAGTACAACAAGCCATGGAGAAATTATGACAATATAATAATGGCTAGAAATAGCCTGAAACCATCACAAATCATACGCGAATGCTAGGAGGAGAGAACTGGAATTCTCAGTAGGGGATTGGGTATTTTTAAAAGTGTCTTCAATGAAAGAGGTTATAAGGTTTGGTAAGAAAGGAAAACAAGGCCCACATTACATAGGGCCATATTAGATTATTAAGAGGTTTGGGCAGGTTGCATATGAACTAGAGCTACCCCTAGAGCTTTTAATGGTTCATCCAGTTTCTCATGTCTCAATGCTTCAAAAATGCATTGGTGAAGTATCCTGTATCACTCGTATTGAAAATATGTAGGTTACAGAAGATCTCACATATAAAGAGGTACCTATTGCTATTTTAGATCATCATGTTAAGAAGGTAAGAAAAAAAGAAATACCTTCAGTAAAAGTACTTGGGAGAAACCAGCAAGCAGAAGAGATAACATGAGAGGTCGAGGAAGAGATAAAATCAAAATACCGTTACTTATTTAAAGCTAAAGAAGAAGTCCAACATACAGAATTAGAGCACTAATTGATACGTGTGATTTAACACTTGGTGTGTTGTCAAAAGTTTATGCAAGTAAAGGTTTAAACTTGATTAATCTATCCAATTGTGCTAACATTTAGAGGTGAATGTTCCTGGGGGGAAGATATAACACCCCACATCATAAAGTACTAGTAATATGCAAATGAAATTCGATATGAAGTGCCAATTTTTAAAAGTTCTTGAATCTCAAATTAGAAGGCGACATGTATATCTAATACTGAAGAGGGTCGAGTGTAAATAATTTTTAAGTCAAATTGAGAAGATAATAATGTTAAATAAGGTAAAAGTAGTGAGGTGCTTGTATGACTTAGGAAGCTAGCAGGTGAGTCATTTACATGCTTAGCTTAAATATGCTAGTTAAATGGAGATGAGACCCGATGCCAAATTTATTCAAGTACGATAATGAATAAAGTTCGTGTTAAGAGTATAACTTTAACCCCTATTTTACCAATGTAAATGAAAATACTAATAGCCCAAGATGAATAATAACAGGGCCCAAGTACATCACAACCCACTTGACTAATTGGGCCTAAACAAAGTGAAGAGGAATTAGGAAAATGGGCAACAAAGGCCCATTAACTTTGAGACTCATTTAAGCCCAAGTGAGAGGCCCAAGCTAAAGCATCACTAACTTATTAATATGTATTGATATGTGGTCAAAAGATCATTTCACTTTGGAACAATTTTCAACTTTCCTAAAGACTCTTTTTTCTCTTTACTTCACTTCACAAGGAAGCTAATAAAACCCTCTAGGGTTCTTGAAGGAAACCTAAATCTTAAAGGCTAAGGTAAACAGAAATATCCATGTATTTGTTATACTTATCCCATGACAAACAAGAAGTATATACTAGTTATGCTTGTGAATAAAGGTCGGACAGCATGTGCTTAGAAAGTTACTACACACTTGCCTTTTATTTTAGTGACTTCTCTATGGTTTTTAGGCTGGATTATGAAGAGATGTCGATGTTCCAAATATGATTTAAGTTATAGATATTAATCTAAGGTTTCTGCCCTGATTTTGTTTCACTTAACAATGAATTTTATTGTGATATCTTAAGTGTGATTTTGTTTACGACTTGGGGGCAAATGGATGGAAAGTTGATGCCTCACGTCCTTCATAACTGCTTTAGTACTTTTTTGAGACTGTTTTAAGGTTATTTTTATGTAAAGATGTGTTGAGGATAGTTTGGTTAAAGTTCGGATAGTTTTGAATTGTTGACGTCGAAATATAGGGAAATGGCATAAGGTTGTGCTACCTGATTGCATATCGTGTGAAGTTGGTGTGTGCTATGAATTATGGACTATTTCTAGCATGTTACAAACCTAAACTAGGTTGTATACACCATGTATATGGAATGGGTAATAGACACATATGCTTCGGGGTGGAAGGGATGAAATAACATTGTTGGGTCGATGTTACGGGTTATACCCAAAGTTTATTTTTACATTAGATTAGACTTCCAAGAAGTGTTTCTTAGGTGCTAATACCAGTGTTATTGCCTACTGTATTGTAGATAAATATTTGAGGGAAAATGAGGTTAATATGAGGTAATAACAAGGTCATATATCGAGGTATGTTAGGCTATTCAATTTCATATTTCTTGGCATGAAATCTAGATTCTTCCTTTGCACATAAAGGCGCTTACCAACTCCGACACAACTACTAACCATGTCATAACTCTTTCACATATTCATATGCTCCCATACATAGTCACCTTCAAATCTGCATACATACGTGGATACTAAGTTACATGGGTTCTTGTTGCTAAGTAAAATTTAGTAGTTGTTTCATCTCATACGCATTTCATTATTTGTGTACTTTTTTCATTGTAATATTGTCTTGTATACTCGATCCTATCACGGGGGTAGCCCAAGGGGTGAAAGGAAAAGCCTAGCCAAGACTGATCCCGATATAAATTTACCGCTAATCAATTGGTCATTTGTATTACATGTTATGCATAGATTATATAGTAAAGGTAAAGTAATAAAAAGAACATAAAGTACATGATCCCACAATATAACTAAAGGTGGTCTCTTATCCTACACTAGTGCATAGTTTCATTTTGAGTTGTTACTTCATATACAGTATCTTTTGCCTTACATATTCTGTACATTATCTCATACTAACATCCCTTACGGGGGACATGCATTTCATGCTGCAGGTATAGGTGCTAGTAACGCTCCCCAATAGGAGTACAGGATATCCAGCTGTTGTTACTAAGCTCCAAGTTGCTTTGGAGCTTTGTGTGTCTAGAGCTTATATTTTTGTATTGTATAGTTAGTTAAGACGGGGTCTGTCTTGACCTTTATTAGATACTTTTCCTTATCTAGAGGCTTTGTAGACTATGTAAATTAAAGTGTGGTCATGTCTCATACTTTAGACAACGTGACCCCAATGGCCTAGCCATATGCATTTTCTTTTGGCTTGTAATTACTGCTTACTTTCTTAAAGACATATTGAATGAAGAAATTCCTTATAATATATATATATATATATATATATATATATATAAAGTGCATGGATATAGCTTAGTTCTCTCGAGCCTTATCGGTAATGGGTGCCAGTCCGCCTTAACGGGACTTTGGGCATGACATTTTTTGGCCATAGATAGATCAAGAGATGTAGAATCCCCTTCACTCCTTAGTAACTCAAATTTATCCCAAATTCATTAGGGAAATAATTTCTTGAACGGTGAAACAAACTTAAGAAAGTATTCATGCGGTCGTCGACCAACCCCCAAGAAGTCATTTACCAGTGCCTCAGGCGCCATTCTGTTGAAGGCAGGTAGTGAGCGCTCTTTTGAGAGCATTTTTTAGAGAGATAACTTAGAATGACAAAATAATTCAGAAAATAAGAAAGTGATCTTTAGGATCTTTGGGATTTTACTTTGAGACTCAAATTTAGGGATTTAGATTCACTTGTGGATTAACTTCATCATTCAAGCTTGTGATTCTAATTTCAACAAGGAATTCATTGTTCTTCAACTTGCTTGGGTAAAAAATCTTCTATGTCTTCTTATTTCATTGTTGATTTATGTGTCCAAGCCATCAGTAGCTAAACCTACATCTTGGAGATGTAGGAACCATGAATATCTAGCTTAATAACCTAAATTATTTGCACTTCTTGAGTTGGGTATTTGCATGTATTATCCATTTTTCTTCATTTTACTTATTGTTTAATGGTGACGAATATTAAACCCCGCCTAGTATCATGATCCCGGTCAAGGTAGTGACGAATAGGAAAAGGAAATGAATGACAAAATTTGATTGATGTATTCTCATTTAATCAACCAAACCTGGTCAGGAAGAGGTTGACTGGGATAATAGAGAACGGTTAGTTGGCACACTATGGTAGCCGGCCAAGTCCCATAGTGAAATTTAACCTTCGTCTTTGCCCAGGGGTTTGAAGAACTTAAGCTACCATCCTGCATGCAATGTCCTAATTTAGGTTGTGTTATCCGGGGTGTTTGAGTTAGTAAATCATAGGGAACACAATTTCACAAATTGTCGAATTTGATTGTCTCTACATTTTATTAGTATCACTTTATTTACTACCAACCATTGCAAACCCCTCCCCCCCCAATTACTTAAGAATGGAGTTATTTAATGCTTGAATTGATTGTTGGTGAATCATTGTGGCGAAGCCCCGTATTCTCTTGGGATTCAACCCTAACCTATGGTTAGGTTTTATATTTGAAAATGATCGCTTTATCCTCAAAGTAAAAGGTACTATTTGAGTTTGATCAAAATTAATGGCGTCATTGCTAAGGAATACAGCGAGGTTTTGACTTGATTTCACTAGTAGTTAATTCAAGTGTTAATTTCTTAATTCTTTGTATTTTATGTTTGTTTTTGTTTTTGTTGTTTAGTTTCTTTTGTAGGGAATACTAGGTGTATACCCAATACAAGGAGCCAAGGTGGACCCTAAGCTCTAATTAATCTTGAGATCTAACGTATTGCAAGTAGAATGGCCCAAGCAAATATGGATATTATAGTTGATGAAGCCATGGATCGAACTGATGATGATGTTGATAGAGAGGAAAATCCACCACCAAGGGAAAATAGGCCACACCTTAGGGATTTCAATGAAAATGCATATGGATGGAATCAATATCAGTTGAATCCTATGCCCATGGACATCACAGGTGTTATAGCGCTGCCACCACTACTGGTCAACACTAAGTTTATGGTGTCAAGTGGATTACTCCAAATGCTTTAGAACCATGGTTTGTTTGTAGGATTACCTACTGAGGATCCTCACAATCATCTTCATGTTGTTGCTTTTATGTGTAAAAGTCTGATGGGTACACAGAATCTTTCTATAGATGTTGTTGGGTTACTTGTGTTTCTACTATCTCTTACTTGTAATGCAACAATATGGTTGTCTGAACTCCCACAGAGCTCAATCACCAGTTGGGCAGAATTGCAAAGATCCTTCCTAGAGAGATACTTTCCAAGGTCCAAAAAGCTCAAACTTAAGGACCAAATCAATAACTTCGAGCAATTGCTAGGTAATTCTATTAGCACAACATGGGAGAGATTGACCAAATGTATGAGAATGGTTCCAAACGATAAGATCATAGATAATGCCTTAGTGGAGATTTTCTATCGGGCTTTTGATGAGAATAGTCAAGCATGTGTTGATACCATCATGGGTGGTATGTTCTTAGATCAACCTTTCACAAGGATAGTGAAAAAGATAGAGCAAGTAGTTAAGACCAATAGAGCATGGGGCTAAATGGAGAGAGCTACTACAAGGAGCTCATGTGTGGTGAGTGTTAGTTCGGAGCAAGCAAAAATCAATTATGAGATCATGCAACAACATGTTCAACTCCGGACAAGTATGGACTTGGTGGTGAAACAAACTTAAGAAAGTATTCATGCGGTCGTCGACCAACCCCCAAGAGCGCCTATGTATGGTGAGTCTATTATGATAAAGATGCTTGCTTTATTAGAGATCAAGCTGTGGGTTTTCAGAAAAAAACCCAAGGGTCCGATCCATACTATTAGCGTCAAGGTTCTTGAAATTAAGGTTGGAACTACAACCGAGAGGGTGCATATAGAGATAATTATAGTGGTTATTTTGAGAGAGATAGGGTGCCAAAACTCGATTAGCGTCGAAGAGATGAATATACAAATAGTCCTTATGTACCTCCTCATAATTGTGATGCCAGATTAAGCAATCCAAGAATCAAGGAAATGTTTGACAAATTATTGATGAGAGTGGAGAACCAAGAAGAGAATTTAAAATGGATAAAATTAGACATTTCATATATCAACCAAAAGAAAGAGTCTCATTCTGTAGCCATCAAGAAACTCGAACAATTATTTGGTCAAGTGTCCCTCCAATTGAACCAATGCCAAAAGGGTACTTGCCGAGCAATAAAGTTTTAAAACCCTAAGAATGAGGGGCATTGCATAGTAGTTATGACAAAGAGTGGAAAAAGTACCATTGACCCTCCAATGCAGTGGTTGTTGATGAGGATTGTGAAAAGAGTGTTGATGACAAAGTTGAGATTGAGGAAGAAGGTTTGGTCAACAATGGGGTAAAAGGTGAAGTGGTGAAGGACCAAGAAAAGAACAAGACCATCCTAAGACCTCCTCCTCCTTTTGCCCAAAGGCTAAAGCAAAAGGAGGAGGATGGTAAGTTCAAACACTTCCTTTCCATATTGAAACAATTGTCCATCAATATTCCTCTCATTAAAGCATTAAAAAGGATGCTGGGTATGCTAAACATATGAAGCATTTGGTGATGAAAAAGCACACGATGAGCCAAGAGCTTTCATAAGAGCTCCAACATTATAGTGCTATTGCGGCCAAATCTTTAGTCCAAAAAAGGAAGGATCATGGTGCATTTACCATTCTTTGTACCATCGATGATGTTGAGTTTGCAAGAGCATTGTCTTATTTGATAGAAAGTATAAATTTGATGCCTCTTGCCATGTTTAAAAAGTTTAGTTTGGGTTCACCTACTCCAATAAGAATGAGATTATTAATGGTGGATAGGACAATCAAGAAGCTGGAGGGAATTCTCTACGATGTACTAGTCAATATGGATAAGTTCATATTACCAGCGGATTTTGTGATACTTGATTATGAGGTCAACTTTGAGGTCCTTGTTATTCTGGGAAGACCATTTTTTGCCACAGGGAGAGCCCTAGTGGATATGGATTCAGGTCAACTCAGGTTTAGGGTAAGTGATGCAGAAGTGGTTTTTTGACATTTCCCAGTGTATAAAGCACCCAAATGAACTCAAAATTGAAGTGTGGGCTGTTAAGAAATTTTAATGACTCAAGATGACTAAGTCATGCTGCAACATTAAATCAGGTGCCACTTGGGAGGCAACCCAAGAGGTTTTAATGCTTTTGTTTGTTTTTGAGTTTATTGGTAATTTGTGGATTTTTAGGTAGTATTTTGATTATGTGTTGATTTTTATTTTTAGACATTGAATTGGTTGTAAGTTGGTATAATGGTGTACTTTGAGAAAAATTGTTTAGGGAATTGGCTCATCCATCATGGTTGTAACACATACTACCTCGCAGGAGGGAGATGCTCAGGGACAGCGAAAGACCAGTGATTAGGAACCATTTGATGTTTGATTTTTGACCCCCTGTTCTTATTTTGTTTTTACCTTCTATAATTAGGACAAAGTACTTTATTTTTGGTGAGGTGTGGTAGCTATGGACTAGAGTGAAGTCTGAGTAGCTTTTAGTTCATAGCTATCCCAATTTTTGATCACGAGGTTATCTTGCCTGTGTTCTTTTACCTCGTGGATATTTTATTTTCTATTGAACTGGCATGTTTTAGATGTTATAGATAATATTTGTAGTATATGGTAGTTAAACTTGCGGCATGTACATTGTTTTGATGATTTATGAAAAATTTTGGAAATTGGTACCCTTGAAAATATTTTCTTGATTAGTAGTTATTTTGCGATCATGCATGTTTGAATGGTTTGGCAATATTTGTTCTGATTAAGTGAAGGCAAGTTGATGCTTGAAGCATGATTTGTGAGTCTTTGTTGGCTATGTATGCAATACCATGTGCGTGTGAGCTACTTTTGTGTATTCATGTATTGTGTAGTGATTCAGACCTTGCCTTGTTACTGTGAGTTGGACTAGAGATTTTATGGATTAGGAAGGGATCTTAGGCCCTTGTTCTTTGATTTAGTCTACTTTTGCCTAAATGACCAATCAAATGAAATAATTTATCCCTTGTTACAATTGTTTGATCCTTACATGTACCCTTTTCTTCCTTACTACCTAGCTAGCCTAACCTTATCTAGAGAAATACCTTGATATTGGTTCTAGTCTATCCTTGAACATTGTGAACCTTGATTGAAGCAAAAAACCTAAGTTGAGGGTGGCTAACAAAAGTGGCCCTGGTTTGGGGATCGGATATTGTATACTTCACCTCAGGCTAAAAGCCTAAGTTGAGGGTGGCCTATGTTGTGGTATAATAGCTAAAATGAGGTAGTGAGTTGGGAATAAAAGAAATAGTAGAATCTCATGTACCGGGTAAAGGAATAAGAGAAAAAGATGCCTTAGAATGAGTAAAAAAGCAAAATGAGTTGGAAAATAAGGCACAAGCTGAAAAATGAAGAGAAAATACCTGGAAAAGCTTGAAAAGGAAGAAAAAGGGAGAATAGGTTGAGAATGATTGAATTGTTAAGGTGAAAGTGTTGAAAATCATGGTTCAAGGTTGGCGGAAAAGCTTGAAAAGGAAGAAAAAGGGAGAATAGGTTGAGAATGATTGAATTGTTAAGGTGATAGTGTTGAAAATCATGGTTCAAGGTTGGCTCTTAGTCACTAATTGTCCAAAATATCGTACCAAAGCCCCATGAGCCTACGTTATTAGCCTATAAAGTCCTAAAGTGATCCTAATCCAATTAGTCAACAGTACAGGTTATGAGTATATGGGAAAGCCTATGGTATTGGTTATCATGCATAAATCTTATTTGTGAGAGTGGGGATGTTTGCACAATCCCATGAGCAACTTTTGAAATCATTTTTGAGTGTTAAAAAAAGGGACTTCTTTTCTGTGAGGGCATTTGCATTGCATGATTAGCAATTGACTTGTTCAGTGAATCTGGATTGTTGATACCCCTTAACTTTTCATAGTTGGATTGTCAAATGTATCAACATGTTGTGGTTTGTTTGTTAGCTACATGATCATGTTTTGAAAAAGCTATTATGGGTACCTGGGCTGAAATTGAGTATGGTATATGCATGTGGGTTGATTGCTATGTATTGCTTTATTATCTATTTAGATGGAGTCATCACTTAAGGACTATCAACAATTTTAAGTTGAGAGTGTTGATGTGCTACCAAAGTACAGCACATTTGATGCCTAAAACATGAGATTTTGGTGTTCTCAATGCGACTTTTTATGTGTTATTTATTTTTGCAGATAATACAGGTTGGCTTGATTTTGGAAAAAGTTGTAGATTTTGTTGATTTTGAAGAACTACGAGCCTCACTACGAGTCGTAGCCCAAGCTACGAGTCGCAAGGGCTGTTTGTAGCAATTAACAGTGTTCAAAAACAAATTCTAAGAATTTAAAGTTCAGCCATACAAGCTCAAGGTACGAGCCGTAGTCTTCTCTACGACTCATAGAAGGGGCATCATAGCAATTAATAATGTTGATTAAAATTGGACCAAGAAATGCAAGAGTAGACTACAAGAAGGCACAACGAGTCGTTGACCAGACTACAACTTATAGAGGTAGATCATAGCAGTGAAGTCCAACATGCGAAGTGCTAACCATGAAAGCCCGATGATGGCTTGTAGGTCACCCTACGAGTCATAACTACGAGTTGTAGCAGACGCCGACCAAATTTTATAATTATTTTAAGGACCTTTTTGTAAATAGTATAAGTTAGGGTTTTAGGAGCAGTTTTTTGGGAGCTTTTCGTTAACCTTAGAATATTGTTCATCTCACAGTAGTTTGTAGAGAGAGTTTTAGAGAGAATTTTAAGGATTTTACTTTGAGACTCAAATTTGGGGATTTAGATTCGCTTGTGGATTAACTTCATCATTCAAGCTTGTGATTCTAATTTCAATAAGGATTTCATTGTTCTTCATCTTGTTTGGGTAAGAAATCTTCTATGTCTTCTTATTTCATTGTTGATTTGTGTGCCCAAGCCATGAGTGGCTAATCGCACGACTTGGGGTTGTGGGAACTATGAGTATCTAGCTTAATAATTTGAATTATTTGCACTTTTTGAGTTGGGTATTTGCATGCATTATCCATTTTTCTTCATTATGCTTGTTGTTTAATGGTGGCCAACATTAAACCCCGCCTAGTGTCATGCTCCCAATCAAGGTAGTGATAAATAGGAAAAGGAAATGAGTGACAGAATTCGATTGATGTGTTCTCATCTAATCAACCAAACTCGGCCATAGAGAGGTTGACTGGGACAATAGGTAACGGTTAGTTGGCACACTATGGTAGTCGGCCAAGCACTATAGTCAAATTCGACCTTAGCCTTTGCCCAAGAGTTGGAAGAACTTAAGTTACCATCCTGCATGCAATGTCCTAATTTAGGTTGTGTTATCCGGGGTGTTTGAGTTAGTGAATCATGGGGAACATACTTTCCCAAGTTGCTCTCCAATCTGATTGTCTTTGTGTTTTATTAGTATAGTTTTATTTACTACCAACCATTGCAAACCCCCTCCCCCTTCTTGTGAATAGAGTTATTTGATGATTGAATTGATTGTTGGTGAATCAATGTAGCAAACCCCTGTATTCCCTTGGGATTCAACCCTAAGCTATGGTTAGATTTAACATTTGACAACGATCACGTTATCCTCAAAGTGAGAGGTACTGTTTGAGCGTGATCAATGCCACTCTTTCTTTCATTACTCCATTTGTCACTAATAGGCTTCATTTGTGTCCCAAATTGTTATGTGAACCCTTTGCATTGTCTACCCCCATTGGTGAGTTCATTGTTGCTAAAAGAGTCTATAGGGGTTGTCTAGTGTCTATTTTGCATAAAGTCTTGCCTTGTGATTTTGTGAAACTGACATGGTAGATTTTGACATCATTTTTTAGATAGATTGATTACATATATATCATGCTTCCATTGGTTGTAGGACCCACAAGGTTAAATTCCAATTTCCCAATGACACCCATCCTTGAGTGGGAAGGTCAAGACCTAGTGGTAAAGGGTAGGTTCATCTCTTATCGTAAGGCCCGAAAGTTGATTTCTAAGGGTTGCATTTATCATCTTCTTCAACTCACTATCATTGGCATGTACCACCTCCCTTGATATGAAGTACCCCACTTCCCTCTTGTGAGAAGACTTCTATCTTTCCTTCTTTCATTAAGGCTTTCAACCTAACCAAAGCGGGATCAAGGTCTTGCGTAGACTTAACTTCCTTAATCAAAGAAGATTTGAACCCATGAAGTAGCATTGTACCACATTTTTGGACTTATTTAACTTTACCCCCAATCTAGCCAACCTATGGACATCTTTGTCCAACTCTCTTTTTCCATCATCTTCAATGTGAGACACTCTACACATAGAAACTCTACTAAGGGCATCGGCTACCACATTGGCCTTTCCCCAGGTGATACTTCACACTCATATCATAATCCTTTAGTAATTCTAACCACCTCCATTGCCTCAGATTGAGATCCTTTTGGGTGAAGAGATGTTGAAGTTTCTTTTTATCGGTAAAGACATCCACGTGAACCCTATACAAGTAATGTCGCCAAATCTTCAAGGCAAACACCATCGTTGAAAGCTCAAGGTCATGAGTTGTAATTCTTCTTATGTACCTTCAATTATCTCAAAGCATAAGCAATCACCTTACATGTTGCATTAGCAAAAATCCCAACCAAATCATTGATGCATGCAATACACAATGAACCCATCATTCCCTTCTGACAATGTTAAAATTGGAGCTTAAGTTAGTCGACCCTTTAAAGTTTGGAAGCTTTTCTCACACTCATCCATCCATACAAACTTTACCTTCTTTAGAGTTAACTTGGAAAGTGGGGATGAAATGGAAGAAATAATCTTGCACAAATCTTCTATAATATTTGGTTAGGCCCAAGAAACTCCTCATATCCATACGAGTCAATGGCCTTGGCCAATTTCTCACTGCTTTGGTTTTCTTAGGGTCAAACTTGATACCATTACATGATACCACATGCCCAAGGAAGGCAACCTCATCTAGCCGAAACTCACACTTGTCAAACTTTGTATAATGCTTTTGCTCCCTTAGGTTTTGCAATACTACCCTCAAGTGTTCCATGTGATCTTCCTCGCTTTGGGAATAGATTATAATGTCATCAATGAACACCACTATGAACATATCAAGGTAGGTCTTGAACACTCTATTCATAAGATCCATAAATATAGTTGGAGCATTAGTGAGACCAAATTATATCACTACAAACACAAAGTGATCATACCTAGTCTGAAATGTCATCTTAGGAATGTCACTTTCTCTCACCCTCAATTGGTGATACCGGATCTCAAATCAACTTTGGAGAAGTGTGTAACCCCTTGCAATTGATCAAACAAGTAATCTATCCTTGGGAATAGATACTTGTTCTTGATGGTGACCTTGTTGAGTTGCCGGCAGTCTATACACAAATGGAGAGATCCATCTTTCTTCCTCACAAACAACACTAGAGCACCCCTTAGGAGACCGTCTGGGTCTAACAAAACCCTTTATCAACAAGTCCTTCAATTGTTCCTTTATCTCCTTCAACTCCGTAGAAGCCATTCATATGGAGGGATTCAGATAGGTCAAGTATCGGGTAGGTGATTTATGCTAAAGTCTATTTCCCTTTCAGGAGAAACACCGAGTAACTTATCCGAAAAGATATCAAGAAACTCATTAACAACGGGGATAGACTCAAGGGAAGGTATCGGGAAACTTGACTCTACAAGGTCTAAAATGGATGGAAGTATAGGACGCATGCAATCAGTCCATCCCAAGTATTACATCAAAGTCTACCATGGAAAGCTCAACTAGATCACAAGAGACCACTTTGTGCAAAATGGAGATAGGACAATTCCTATAGACTCTTCGAGTAGTAGTGGACTCTCCTTCGGGGTTACTTACATCATAGGGCTCATGGAGGACTTCGGGACACATATGGAATTTATTGGCAAGAAATAGAGTGACAAATGATAAATTAGCTCCCGGATCTAATAATGTATATGCATCAAATTTAAAAACTCTCAACATGCCGGTGACAACATTCAAAGCGTCTTCAACCTCTTGGAAACCATGGAGAGAATTGAACTGATTGGTCCTTTGGGTGCCTTGGACTTTCCCACCTTTGCCTTGGGGCCTTGCGCTACAATCTTTGGCATAATGGTTGAGCTTTCCATACTTGAAGCAACCATTTGACCCAGCTAAGCTTTCTTTATTGTGGAAATTTCCACAATTGGGGCAACTTGGGCTTTGGGGCTTAGGATCAACCCCCTGGTCCTTGGAAGTCCAGGGAGAAGTGTTAGTAGACCTTTGTCCACTTTTCTTTTGGCCACCTTGGAACTTGTGACCACCACTTCTTTGGTGAGAATAGCTCCTACAATCGATTGATCCCTCTTGGAGTCCCTTGATCTCTCACTTAGCTTCTCCTTTTCTATTTTCTCTGCATAAGTTATTAATCAGGAGATATCCATCTCCTTCACTAGCAGGGCCGTATTACACTCTTTGGACGCCATGTCGGGGACACTAGAGATAAACTTGCTCATAGGGGACCTTAGATCTGTGACTATGAAGGGAGCATAGTTAGAAAGCGTTATGAATTTGAGGGCATAATCCCTTACGATCATGGACCCTTGGTTGAGATTGATGAACTCTCTGACCTTGACCTCCCTTAGCTCAATCAAAAAGATCAGATCCAAGAAGGCATACTTAAATTCTTCCCATCCGATGGGACCTGCTTCTTGACCCCTCTCATCTACCCATTGCTCATACCATATTTTAGCTACCCCCTTGAGTTTGTAGGCCACCAACTTGGCTTTCTCCTCCGAAGGGACACCAATAACTACTGCTACTCGGTAGGCTTCCTCAATAAAATCAATAGAGTCCTCCTCTATCTTGGAACCATGAAACTCTGTAGGATTCACCTTTATGAAGTCCTGCACCCTAGTGGTTGAAGTAGGTACTTGGGGAGGAATGGAAATCTCTCGATTAGCTTGGTTTGCCAATGCTTAGGACAACATGGTGAAGGCAACTCGAAACTCAGCATGAGACACCCCAACGTCTTGTTGAAGTGGATGGACTTGTTGTTTTGGGATGCGTCTTTGGTGTGAGCTCTTCTTGGCAGCATGATGTAGAAACAAACAAAGAGGTCATCATTAGTGATAAGATAACTATAGCAAAGTCTAAAAGCACGACATAAACAAGAAAAAAGGGAAGACTTTCCTAAATCATCACATAGGCTCTCACTCAAAATAGTGGCACTTCACAACGTTGAATGAGACTCTACTCAACAGATTATGCATGGACATTTGAGGAACATTTTAAAACCTCAAGCTCTGATACCAAGTTTGTAATAACCTAACCTAGGGCCTAATCATCACACGACAAATGAGATACCCGAAGGCACCTTACCCAAGCCATCGATAATATCTTAAGCATGCATAGGCATTAAATTAATTTTACAAAATAAAAATGGGGAAAAAGGTCTACGGGGCCAATTTATGATAATGAAGCAATATTAAAAAAAGAAACATGAACATGTTTTTCCATAAAGTATACCGACTAAAAAAAGATAAATGAAACCAGTAACGGTCGAATTTCATCAAATAGAGAAGACTCTATTGTTTAAAAACATAGAAAGTAAAAGTCTCAAAAGGGCAACATATACATTATCTCAAAAGAAGTTACACGCTAGATAGAAAATGGTACAGTCTT
>DF358274.1:51292-65500 GCA_000787875.1 Solanum virginianum
CGGAACGCGACATCAATTATATAATAAGGATTAGTTGAATAACTGCTCGGACATAATTTTTATTTCTTTTAGATAATTTTTTTAATATATAATAAGGATTAGTTAAATAACTGCTACGCCATAAGTTTTTATTTCTTTTAAATAATCTTTTAAGTAATATTTTCTCCGATTGATATTATATATGATATTTTTAGTTTAGTCACATTCCTTAAGAACTCATATACCCTGGAAAGTAAGAAGTGTTTTTGATAAAATTATTCTTAATTAATCAATAGTATCAATCTAATATGACTTTTTTGGTTCTGTAAGTTTATTTTGCGTAAATTAGGAATAATAATAATTGATATTTTTAAATTATGTAAAAGAATGTATTTTAAATTAAATAGAAAACTAAAAATATCATATAATATGAATCAAATGGAGTATTTTATCATTTGGCCGTGAGAATTTTTCACTCTTTGTCAGTTTTCCTTTCATTAATTTATTTTAAAATCAATGGTGGTTCAGGAAGATTTCAAAATAACTTAAAGTTGTATTTGAAATTTGGAAAACATCCAAAAACGCATTCTAACTTTTTCTTTTTTACTATATTTTTCTTTTCCAAATATTATCCTTTTATAAAATTGACCCTATTTAAATAAAACTTTATAGACATTTATAGTTAGTGTATATTTGTATTTCATAATATATATTTAGTGTATACCTTATGTATAAGTAATATACATTGTATAAGTAATATACATTGTATAGTAGTGTATACTTTTTATAATTTTTGACAATTAGATTGTACAGTCATATATAGTTTCACTGATTTTGAGCTTTTTTTATGTAAATAAAATATGAACTACTTCTTTTTGTAATTTTTTTTAATATATGTAATTTCCGCTATTAGAATTGGGGTGCAAAAGATATCATCAAACACAATGCTGATCCGATTTTAAAAATTCAAATGTGATATTTATTATTTGTTTTCGTGGCCAAACTAACTCGCCACTTGTCAATCCAACAATATACATTGAATTAACATTTGGTGAGTTACATTTGAAGTCCAACTCCCAAGTTGAAGAGGATGTGCGTGTGGTAGTACAATATTTTGAAGTAACAAGCTTCCTAACACATGAAATGAGGCTGTCTTTTCTAAAATAAATTTTGGTCGTCCACATATATTGTGCATGGATGTGGAAAACATAAACCCAAAAGATTGATTTCTTGGACTCTTGCTATTATTTCTAATAACAAGTGCAACATATTATGGATGACTAGGTGATTAAGTTCCAGCTGAAAAGTAAATTTACATATTTGTTTGTTGTTCATTTTTTATTTTGCAAAAAGAATGATTCTCATATTGAAGAGTTTGCAACCTTAAGTGGTAATTAATTGATAGGAAAAGAAAAAGGGGATGAATATTGAACCACGCTTATTTTACTTGATTTCATATTGAGAAACATTTTAGTTCAAAACCAAGTTTGCGTGGCCCTTACACTTATACTAGCTAGTTTAATTCAATTCAATTTAATTTATTTCCCCGAAAACAATAATTACATGTTCACTTAAGGGGTCATTTGGTTTGAATACAAGTTATGATGGGATAAGTTATGTTGGTATTAATAATGATGGAATAAGTTATGTTGAGATTATTTCTTATTGGGTGTTTGGTTTGTTGCATAAACTTTAAAAATATGTTGTTTGTTTACAAAAATACTCTTCTCTTTATTAGTTTTTTTAATGCATTTTCTTTGCTAGCTTTAGTTATTTAATATTCATTTTTAAAATAAACTTTTCACCTTAAATAGTTTAAATATTTTTATGTGTGCATGGTATGCATTTAAAAATAAAACTTTCTTCTTGTTTATTTTAATTTAAAGATAGAACTTTTATTTTTAAGTTTGTTAAAGTAAAAAAAGAATAGGAAAAATCAAAATATAAGAAGAGCTATTTAATTTAAAAATAGAACTTCTATTTTAAGTTTATTAAAGTAAACAAAGATTATGAAAAATCAAAATATAAAATAATTAAGAATTAGTCAATAAAAATTATATTATATAGTATAATTTTTTAATAGAAAAATATGAAGAAATATCATTAAAAAAATAAGGAGTTAAGATTGTGAATGTTTTATATATTGTATTAAAAAATAATGTAACTATACATAAATATTTAAAATAAGATATAAAAAAGGTTCAAAAGGATACATTTGTCATTTATACTTGTTATCACGGGATAAGTTATCCCGAGATTAGTTTACTCCCCCAAAAAGAGGGATAACTTCTCTCGGTACTATTTATTAATCCTGGAATTAGTATACCCCCAAGAAAAGGGATAACTTCTCTTGGTACTATTTATTAATTTCGGGATAAGTTATTCCGCTTTGTCAACCAAACATCAATTTAAGGATTACTATATTTTTATCACAGAATTAAATACTCTTATCCTTCACACCAAACAACTCTTTAATACTCATATTCTGTCTCAATTAATATATACTTTAAATTACTTTCCAGCTCATTCTTAAAATAATTTTGAATATAATTAAACTTTCTTTTGCCTACAATTTCTCTGCATAAATTTACAATGTGTAACTGTGTAATGTGATAAAAAAAAAAGGCAGCTCTTATAGTAGAGTATACCTAGTATAGTAGTAAATGCTAACTAAAATAACTTGCGCCGGTAATGAAAAGGATAACTTATATAAATCTCATATTAAAATAAAGAAATTTTAATTTATTTCAACCTTTCTCATATTTACAAAAATTTTATAAAATATTAATTATGCGGATACACTGCCATTTATGCGGATACACTAGCGCCATACATGATTCATAAGTCATGATTCATTGTAATCAATATATGATGCAGTGAATCAGACATGTATTAACTATTTTATTGCAATAAATCATATTGTATGATCCATTGTTATACAAACCTATATAAGTTATGCGGATACACTGGCCATTATGCGGATACACTGACACTCATATGATGATTCATAAGTCATTATTCATTGTAATCAATATATGATGCAGTGAATCAGCCATGTATTAAACTATTTTATTGCAATGAATCATATTGTATGATCCACTGTTATACAAACCTAACCTATATAAGTTATCTAATAAATTGAATCAAGCATGCGGTGTATCGTATATCTTGATTCATTTTTGTGAAAACTTGTTTGTATTCAGTGCAAAGTATCTTAACACATGATACATCATTATTTGTATGATTTTTGGTTATACAATTTTTATATAAGTTATATAATGCATTGAATCATGTTTTACTTTCAACAAAGCATTTTATCGAACACCTCATGTGCATAATTTCCGCTACATCAAAACTCACAAAAATCACTATATTTTCATAATGAATCAAACAAAGGATAGATGAAAAAAAAAAACACAAAGACGTTGGAAAACAAGAATTAAAAATCAGTATATTTTCATAATGAATCAGATAAAGGATGGATAAAATAAAAAGAACACAAAGAAGCTGAAAAATAAGAACGCAAAGAAGCTTGATTTAAACCTTGTTTAAAACCTTCCTTTCTCCCATGGCTTCTTCTTCTTCTTCTCAGTTCAAATTAGTTGAATCAGAAATGAAGATTTGCATGCAGGCAGACAGGCAAGGGTTTGATGAAAAGTGAAGGAATTTCGAGTTTTAGTTTAAAAAGAACGTAAAGAAGCTAGAAGAAAAAGAAATAAAGATGAAGTTGGAAAAGGAACGCAACATTTGAAGAAGTGATTCAGACGTAAATAGGAAAATAGGAATTTTAGAAATTTATAGAAATAGTAGAGAATATTTGAAAATGCTTAAACATAATACGGTACTTCCATAAATTTTTCTAATAAAAATGCATATTAATAAAAAGTGCTAAAATCTTTACTGACATTAGTTAATTGTAATTAAATATTTAATATCGCTATCAATTTTAGTGACATTTACAAAAAAAAATGTCACTAATAATTATCTTTGATTTAACTATAATTAAATTATCACAATTAATTAATGGCCGCAAAAAGTTACTTTCGATGTAGGTAGTAATAGAAGTAATGATTCGTATATAACATCACGAAAGCTGAAAAATGGCTCTGAGAAGGAGAGGTCCTTGACCAAAAGTCCAAAACATACAAATGAAATTGAAACTTTACTTTTCTCCCATGAAATAGAACAGTTACAACAATCAATTAGCAGAACATAGTGATGTGGCTGCTGTAGTCGGAAGTTCAAACCTAGTAGTATATCACTAATAATTAAGTTATCATTATCAACATGGGTTGTGATGCATCGATGAGACTGTTTCACCTTTAACCAGAGATCTTCAGTTCAAGCCTGAGAATGGAAAAAATCCAGTTGGGAGCATCACAACCAAATGGCCCTATAGTGTGCGATTCGAATTTAGTCGGGGCTCCACGGACTCTGAACACTAGGCGGGAAACAAAAAAAAAGATTACCGTTGGTTCCAATTTATGTAACAATTTTCATCTTTTAAGAGTTAATTTAATTATGTTTTTTTTTTTTCTAAAATTAGATTATAATAAAATGTAATTTGCTATAACAAATAAAATTACACCATATACCATTATAAGAGGTCATTTGTTTAAACAAGTCATATTATAAATAATTATACATGAAATATTAGTACAAGAATTAACAATGTACGTATTCTCTTATTTTATAATTGTACGTATTCTCTTATTTAATAATTGTACGTATTCTCTTATTTAATAAGCTGCGTATTTGATTTTACTATGACATTTCTATTAATTATTTCTTTGGTTGTTGTAACTATGAATATACAATATTGCACCTAATATATATAAGTGGCAATCAAGTTGTTCAAGCAATCAGCAGATCGACATGCCTACTTGAGCAATTTGAGGGTTTATCTATAATTTTATATGGTTCTTTCATTTTAATTTATTTGTCTAATTTAAAAGAAATTATATATTTAAAAATTGCAATTAAAAAAATTGGGTGATTTGGTAACTTTCGTGATTTTCTAGGAGTAGGTCGACATGTCTACTTGAAGCAACTTAAGGTGTATCTGTACTTTTTCATGGTTCTTTTGTCTTGATTTTCCCTTTCTTAAAATATATTTAAAAACTCTGAAATTTTAATTTAAACTATGATAATTAATAGCTTAAAGTATTTAAAATACATGTAAAAAAAATTGATTGAGTTTTAAAATTTTATCGGTGACAAATAAAATGGGATATAGAAAGTAATATGTATTTGAAAACAACGTAAACATATGATAAATCTCAATAATTAATTTTAAAAATCATGTAAAAGAAATTGGTTGAGTCTTTTAAATTCTTATCAGTGCCACATAAAATGGTACACACGAAAGTAACATGTATTTGGAAACAACGGAAAAATAGTATAAATCTCAATAATTTAAAATATTTAAAACACATAGAAAATGTTCAATTGACTTTCGAGATTTTGTTAGTGCAGCATAAATTGAGACAGAGGGAGTGACATATATTATTTAAAATTATGTAAAAAAAAATTATAAATTATAATAATTAATAAATTTAAATATTTAAAAAATATATAAAAAGTTTGATTGATTCTCGAAATTCTATTAAGGGCACATGAATTGAGACGGACGGAGTAATATGTATTATTTAAAAATTACTTAAAAATAATATAAATCTAATAAATAACAACTTAAAAGATCTAAAAATTATATTAAAATTATAACTCTCCAAATTCTACCTAGACCATATAAATTGAGAAAAAAAAATATATATATATATATATATATATTGGGCTCTTGCAATGCACGGACTTTGTCGCTAGTTACATATATAGTGTTAGTAAGGTAGAAATAAGGAATTGTTATGCTATGGTTAATAATGAAATAATTATTATTATGTGGTGATTAATATTTTTCATTTGAGTTAAGGGTCTTTAGAAAATAACTTCTTTATCTCCATCAGATAATGATAAAATTTATCTATACCCTCCCTGATGCAAGTTGGATCATGCCAAGACCATTCACTAGGAATCAAGCTCGAGAACTTCAAAGGATGCAAGGTATATTCATGAAGTTGGAGGTCGTTGAGTTTGTATTGAAGCCAAAGGAACGATTCTATGCCTTGAAGATAAATTATGGAAGTGAAGGCGAAGCATGAGGAGAAACTATCAAATTTGGCGATGGGGGCAAGTTCGGCGATGACCTATGAGACAACGGAATAATACAAACTGTTTGAGCTTTGGGAGTTGTCAAATTCAGTGATGGAGTGAAATATTGGTGATCCGCTGAGTGAAAATGGTGATCATTAATTTATTGTTGTTTTGTCAATTTTGGCCACTTTAGGGCCAATTTTGTAATAAATTACCTAAAACTATAAATAGCTCTTAGTTGCTCATTTTTTAGGTAGACTACTTTGAATATTGATATTGAAACTCTTGTATGAGTGTTGAGATCTTGGTACAAGCTATAAGACCCTGTTTGTTAGAGGGTGTAAGAGTACCTAAGAAATAAAATTTGAAAATTTTCTGAGTACGAGTGGGTCTATGAAAAGGCATACAGGCAGTAAGTAACACCACAGGCCATATCTTGGGCTTGTAGAATGTTGGCCAGATTTGATGAAAATACTAATTTTTGAAATTGCATATACGAACTATGAGACAGCCCATAGATGAATTTACGAGCCGCATGTCTTGTCGTAGGTTGAGGATCAGAGAAAGTTTCTGAGGGTCCAAAATGTTATTAGACGAAACCCCTTACTTTCAGCTTCTAGACTGGACCACAACCAGTAAACAAGGTCTCGTGGTCCCGTTTGGCAGAAAATTTTAAGGGGAAAATTTGATATTTCCTATTACTTTAATGCTTTACTACATCGTATAATCCTTCAAAGGACCCCTTATTAACTCTACACAACCCTAATCACTCCATTCCAACTCATTCTAAAAAAATAACCTAAGTCTAACATCCCCAAACTCTCTCAAGCTTCTCAAAATATTCAAGCAAAAAGGTGCCAGCTAGGGTTTCAGAATTTCTTAACTTTCCAACAAGACATTCCATCTTCAAACAACCAATGTATGTAGGTTTGATTGTGGAAAATTTTCCTCCACAAGTTCAATCATTCTTCTTCCTCATCTATTTGAAATTTATAGATATTTAAGGATGTTTCTATGAACTCCTTCATATGATAATATTATGTTGAGATTTATGATATTTGACCTTTGTATATGATTATTCATTGAAAAGCCATGTGAAATTTAAAAAATTTTTCTAAGGATTTGATGATATCCAAGCTAAGTCTTATTATGCTTTTGGTGGGTTATTTAAACCTATGTACACATACCCACCATGATTTGATTAAAGTTGTATGTCAAGCTTCTATGATGTTGAGAGCCTTATGACAAGATAATACAAACTATGAATGATATGAATTTTGAAAGGGCTATTATGCCTGTTATGAGATATATTTGTGAAATTTGTGAATGATATGAAGCCATATTTTTTGATATCATGAAGCTTTGATTTTGATGAGCTACTCCGTGACATTATTATGACATTATGATGCTTTGCATATTATGCCTATACGTATGATATGAATATTCCTTGGAATTGTGACCTAGCACCGAGAGGACCTTGGTAGATAACCATTGCCTCGTAACTATTTTGCCACCATAAGTTTGTGAATTAGCTAATGGATGCATATAAACCATGTTACATGATTGACCAAAAAGGGTGGTGTTCCCATACGGTGCATGTTAGTTAAATACCAAAATGGGTGGTGTTCACATAAGGTTGTTATCATAGGTTAACCAAAAAGGGTGGTATCAAGTAAGGTGTTTATAAAGCACTTTTAGAAATGGGGGAGTTCCCGTAAGGTGAGTATTTGTTTTACCTTGGCAAGTAGAGCATTCCTAGTCGGGTGTGGAGTGGACATTAGGATTTCATATAGTAACTCGCTTGGTCTTATATGTCGTTTATGGCCCCTTCCCATCTATGTATGGTATGTTATATGATTTGATGATTCCTCATGCATATTTTGACTATTTATAACATATTGAGCTTATACCCATTGATTATGATTATGCACATTGCTTAATTATGGCCCATGTTCTTTGTGGTACTGCGCCCCGCATACTTAGTACATTTCAAGTACTAATTAACACATATTTTGTCCTACATAATCTAACCATGTACGGATCGGAGCTTCTATCCGTCCTCCTCCTCCACGTAGCTAGATGATTCGGTTGAAGATCACCTCTGGTGAGTCCTCCACTTCAAGGATAATAGTCATTACTTTCATGCTTTGTTTAGACTTGACCAACTATGGATACTATCTTTAGAGGGTGAGTCCGGGAGATATTTTGGCCCCCGTTCCATTCGTATTAAAGGTATTATTGGATATTTTGATATGTATGCTATGAGCTAAATGTTATCATATTTATGTATTGATGAAGGTTTTCTCTTAGTCCCTTATTCCCTCTTATATGTTGAATGCTTGTTGTATGGGTGAGGTGGAAATCCTAAGCCCCTAATTGCCCCCAAAGCATGAGTCATACTTACCCGCCCCTTAGACTTTATTTGCTATGTGATCCATGCTAATCCTCTTTCTGACAACATCCCCATAACATGAGTCTAAAGTCCCGTTCATTTTCCCTAGAAATTATATGTTATTTATTTTAATTTTTGCTTTCATAAATAAGGATGTGCTATGCATGCTTAAGAGGCTTGTTGGGGTTCCTTCAGGTTCGTCTAGACCCTAGACTTATGTCGTGGCACAAGCTTTGGGTAAACCTTGTTTAGAAATGTTGGTTGCAAGGTGAATTCAATTATCTCGAGGTCATCGTAAGAGGTGTTATCGTAGGATTAATCGAGTAAGGTCTTAAGATTTAATATACATTTTGGTTGCTCTTGATTTCCTCTTTGTGTGTCTATCTATCTATCTTTACTTTCTTGTCTTTTAATTTTATATTTTATCTTTTTTTTATAGTGTCATATTGTATCATTTGGTATCAGAGCAAGGCTTAGATTCGTTTCTATGAGTTTCTAGTCTTGGGTTGTTACGACAAAAAAAAATGAGTCAAAAACTTTTTGAGAAAATTCCAAAAAGATTTTTGTTGATTTCAGACTTGTTTAGAGTTTCTAATGTTAGATTTGTGTTCTCTAATATTATTTGAGTCTTAGTCTGAGATTTGGTGAAGTTTGGAGTCATATCGAAGAAGCCACCATTGTTGATTGATGATGTTTGAAGAAGAAGAAAGTGGAATTGGTTGGGAATTGAAAGCTAAAAAGTGTTGGTGTTTATTCTCTACATCAAAGAGAACTTAAATCTCAAATTTCATGAAATTCCGAATAAAACTTTTAAGGATTTTATTTTTGGGTCTTCATCTTGTTCGCAGTGTTCTTGGAGAATATTCAAATATTCAAGAAAGAAGAATATTCAAATATTCAAGAAAGAAAAATCTTCTAAAACGGGTGTTTGACCCCAAAAAGTGGAAGAAAAGAAAGAATACTTGTGTTTGTAAAAAGTGAAATTACCAAAATGGGAAAGTACTAGGTCATAAAATACAAAGAGCCCATAAGAAAGTCAAATTTGGGTTCTTCAAAGGTGCAAAAGTGTAAAAGGGGCGGTCAAAATTGTGCCCACAAGATCCATTCGGTGACCCACAAAATAGTGCTTGAGTCCACCTAACGCTGCTCGAGTTACTATAACTTTATGTGCTTAAAATCGAACCATTCGACAATTTGCTGAAGTCATTCGACAATCAAAAGTGAAGTTCATGAGCTATGTCACGATCCAAGCCTAAGGCTTGGATGAGACACGGTGCATGGGGAACCCGAATGGACCCCAAGCAAGCCTCCTAACATATCATTACACATCCTTGGTTATGGAAGCAATAAAATAAAGATATAGAATAGTAAATAGGGATAGACGGGGCTATATGACACCTTTCATATCATAGAACATCAAGAGAGTCGAGAAAAATCAAACTCATGGCATCATTACATAACTTGTCCAACAACACCTCTAAACATAAAACATAGCAGGGGCCAAGACAAGCAACTGGAGTCACCTTCATAGTCATAAGTATCCAACATAAAAGGAGTCAATACATATCATAATCAAGAGAAGTATGTCCTCGGAGTTGAGGACTCACCAACTTGCTTTGAGAGAATTGTACTAGCCAAGTAGAGGAGGAGGATGATCAAGTGGTGCTCCAGTCCCTACATGGTAACATCATGTAGGTATAGAATATGCATTAGTATGTTTGAATGTACACAGTATGTAGAATAATGCAACAAGAGATAGGCAACATAATCAAAATGCATATTTAGGCAATAAATGAGCATATAGCAATATGCATGAATGAATGATGCTTATAATAAAACATGCTTACATAAAACATAATACATGTGTAGAAAGAGACCATCACTAGTAACCAAGGCCTACCACCTCCTTGGCGAGACGATTGAGGTACAAACCCCCCGATGTGGTTGCACGGGCATACCACCCCCTGAGCGAGGAGGATGAGGTACAAACCCCTCAACATGGTTGCATGGGCCTACTACCTCCCGAGCGATATAATTGGGGTACAAACCCCCCCAACATAGTTGCACGGGCCTACCTCCCAAGAGTGGTAATTGAGGTACAAACTCCCCAACATGGTTGCACGGGCCTACTACCTCCCGAGAGAGGCAATTGAGGTACATACCCCCCAACATGGTAGTTCGGGCCTTCTACCTCCCAAACGAGGCAATTGATCAACTTCTAACACTAAGATGCTATTCATGAAAATCAACATATATATACATATCTTTCATCATCATAAATGGGTGAAAGGACCCAATGGTTGAAACCCACATACCTTAGTTTTGGAGAATTTCTTGAAGAAGATTGGAATGGAGACTTGAAGCTTGAGTGAAATCCTTAAGATTCAGAATGAGTTTAGAACCCTTGATATTGAGTAATATATTTGTCTAAGTGTTTGAGAGAGAATTGGGGAATGTATTGTATGATATGAAGTTGAAATATGGCTAAGTATAGGTATTTTTACGCATGGGAAGACTTAGGCCCAAGACTCAAAAGCCTTTGATCGAACTAGAAAAACTGGCAGCAAAATAATGTAGGTATGCGTCTGGTCTGCGACGCGGCCCCAACGCGGAGGACATTTTTACACAGGTCCACGATGGCTGTATGTCGCGTTACCATCGTGGATCAATTTTTGAAATTTAAATTTTGATACGGTTGCTCTAAAATCGGGGTTAGACTCATCTCCCACTTAATTTTGCCCCTTGATCAAGAATATGAAGTTGAATTTTCTATATCATGCACGAATTTTGAGATATATAAAAATTACGATTCCGAGCAGTTCAATTCGGGCATATTATTTGGGTCGTTTAAATATCTCCCCCTTGAAAACATTCGTCTCCAAATGTCAAAGAAATGTATATAAGAAGAGTAATCATGAAGAAATCATTCCCAACAAGAATGCAATAATACACTTAAGCACCATTTTCAAAAATCTCAACATAAGTGTTAAAATCACCATGAACTTTGTTAATATAAACATGAATGCATGCAAATGACATAGGAGCTGAAACATAAAAAATCTCAACATAAATGTAAAATCATCATAAACTTGCCAACTTAAATATGAATGCATATGAATAACATAGGAGCTGAAACATAAAACTTGAAATCACATAGGGAACTTAGAATTAGTACCTTAGGCTTGAGTAGAATGAAAGAGATAGGGATATCGCTTTTGCATGTTTACTTCGACCTCCCACGTAGCACTTTCGACTTGATGAGTCCTCAAAAGGACCTTAACGAAAGCAACATCCTTGTTCCTCAACCTCTTGACTTGTCTATCCAAGATCTCTGCTGGAACTTCTTCATAAGTCAAGTTATCTTCAACAACACCCATAATATCTAATAGGACAATAGCATTCGGATCACCCACACATTTCCTCAACATGGACACATAAAACACCTGATAAACCAAGTCCATTTCACTAGGAAACTACAACTCATAGACCACCTTACCAATCCTCCTTAACACCCTATAAAGACCCACAAATCTTGGACTTAATTTACCCTTGACCGAATCCATCTCAGTAGGCAATTCTAACTCATAGGAAACCTTATCAATCCTCCTCATCACCCTATAAAGACCCACAAATCTTGGACTTAATTTACCCTTCTTACCAAAATAAACCACACCGTTCGTGGGTGAAACCTTCAAATAGACCCAATCACTAACTTTAAATTCAAGATCCCTTCTCCTCACATGGGCATAGGAATTTTAATGACTTTCATGGGTGAAACCTTTAAATAGACCCAATCACCAACTTTAAATTCAAGCTCTCTTCTCCTTACATCGGCTCATAGGACTTTTGATGACTTTGGGCTATCCTCAACCTTTCTCTAATCAATTTTACCTTCTCCATACCCTCTATGACCATATTCGGACCCAACAAAGCCATTTCTTCTACTTCAAACCATCCAACCGGTGATCTATAATGTCTACCATAGAGGGCCTCAAATGGAGCTATACCAATGCTAGAACGATAGCTATTGTTGTAAGCAAACTCAATCAATAGAAGACAATCATCTTAACTACCCTTAAACTCCAAAATACAAGCCCTAAACATATCCTCAAGAGTTTGGATAGTTGTTTCGGCTTGGCCATCCATTTGATATGATAGACAAGGGCACCCCATGCAATCTCACCAACTCATGAATGTACAACTTAGCACAGTCTTTGTCCCCATAAGTTCTTAACTAGTAGGAAATAAGATGACTTTGTCGTTCTATCAACCACAACCCAAATAGAATCAAAACCCTTTCTAGTTTTAGGCAATCCAATCACAAAGTCCATGTTAATTTCCTCCCATTTTCAAGTAGGAATCTCTATGTCTTAGGTTAGGCCACCCCACCTTTGGTGTTTGGCGTTGACTTGTTGGCATCTATGACAATCAGATACAAATTTGACAATGTCTTTCTTCATACCACCCCACCAAAACATATCCCTCAAATCTCTATACATCTTGGTATAACAGAGGTGAATAGAATAGGAAGAATTATGAGCCTTATCAAGGATCTTCTTTCTAAAATCATCAACACAAGGTACACACAACCTACCTTGGTTCCTGAGGGCACCATCTCCTCCTTGCAAGAAAACCTCTACCTTGCCCTATCTCTCCAAGGCCTTCAATTACAACAAGGAGAGGTCAAGATCTTGTTTTGCTTTAACCTCATCAACCAAGGAAGATTTTGAGTGATCGACAACCACAATACCACTATTATCCACCTCTTCCAACCTAACCCTAACCTAGCCAACCGATGAACCTCCCTAGCCACCTATTTGGTCCCATCATCAACATAAGCTAGCTACCCATAGACACTTTGTTCAAAGCATCCGCCATGACATTAGCCTTACAGGGATGATAATGCACACACATATCATAATCCTTAAGAAAATCTAACCACCTTCTTTGTCTCAAGTTAAGATCTTTTTGAGTGACACATATTAGAGCCTCTTATGATCTGTGAATACATCAACATATACCCCATACAAATAATGACACCAAATTTTCAAAGCAAAAACCACGACGACCAATTCAAGATCATGAGTAGGATAATTCTTCTCATGCACTTTAAATTTCCTAGAAGCATAGGCTATTACCTCACTATTTTGCATCAACACACAACCCAAACCAATCCAGGAGGCATCACAATACACAACAAACCCTTCGAACTCTTTCTGTAGAGACAAGATAGGAGCGGACACAAGTATATCCTTCAAGGTTTAGAAACTCTTTTCACACTCATTGGTCCACACAAACTTAGCTTTCTTTTGAGACAACTAAGTCATGGGAGAGGCAATAGAAAAGAACCCATTCACAAACCTTCGATAGTAAACACGTTAAGCCCAAGACGCTTCTAATATCTAATGGGGTCAATGGTCTAGGCCAATTTCTAATCACTTCCATCTTTTTAAGATCCACCTTAATACCATCCCCCGACACCACATGACATAGAAATGCCATCTTTTTCAACCAAAATTCACACTTCTCATATTTAGCATATAACTTCTCTTCTCTCAATTTTTTCAACACTACCCTCAAATAACTCACATGCTCCTCCCCATTATGAGAGTAGATCAAGATATCATCAATGAAAATCACAACAAACAAATCAAAGTAGGGTTTAAAGACCCTATTCATAAGATCTA
>DF358274.1:68305-97393 GCA_000787875.1 Solanum virginianum
TCATAGAGGTTCAAGTATCCATCATTCAAGGTGCATATTTAGGCAATAAATGAGCATATAGCAATATGGCATGCATGAATGATGTTTGTAATAAAATATGCTTACATAGAACATAATACATATGTAGAAAGAGACTATCATTAGTAACCAAGGCCTACCACCTCTTTGGTGAGGCGACTGAGGTACAAACCCCCTGATGTGGTTGTACGGGCCTACCACCACCCGGGCAAGGCAGATGAGATACAAACCCCTCAAAATAGTTATATGAGCCTACTACCTCTCTACTGAAGCAATTGAAGTACAAACCCCCCAACATGGTTGCACAGGCCTACTACCTCCAGAGCGAGGCAATTGAGGTACAAACCCCCGACATGGTTGCCGGGGTCTACTATCTCTCGAGTGAGGCAATTGAGATACATACCCCCAAACATGGCATTTCGAGCCTACTACCCCCCTGAATGAGGAAATTAATCAACTTCTAATACTATATATGTTATTCATGAAAATCAACACATATATACACATCTTTCATCATTATAAAGTCACTTAACTCATATACTATGTATTAGGCCTTCAACAACTCAAGATGCATTAACCAAATATTTTATCAAACACTTAGTGGGTGTGCAATGCTAGTGTAAAACCATTCAATTCAAGAGTTAAATAATGCAAGTAACTTCAATATAAAACCACCCACCAATACTTGGTATTACCCTCATGAAATACACATCAAAACTCTTCATCAATACTCAATATATATAAAAGATTCATAGCTCAAAATATGCTTAAACAGTCACAGTTTTACAAAACCTCAACATAGTTCATAGTCAAATTCAGAGTAAGACCCATAAGTAAATCAACTTAGAAACATGGTTTTTATGTAAAAAAGGAAGCTTGGGCACCATGGGTGAAAGGATCCAATAGTTGAAGCCCACATACCTTAGCTTTTGCGAATTTCTTGAAGAAGATTAGAATAGAGACTTAAAGCTTCAGTGAAATCCTTAAGATCCGGAATGAGTTTGGAACCCTTGATTTTGAGTAAAATATTTATCTAAGTGGTTAAGAGAGTATTGAGGAATGTCTTGTATGATATGAAGGTGAAATATGGCTAAGTATAGGTATTTTTATGCATGGGAAGACTAAGGCCCAAGACCTAAAATCCTTGGACAGAATTCAAAAAACTAGCAGCAAAATAACATAGGTCCGCGTCTGGTGTGCGACCTGGATCCAACGCAGAGGATATCAAGAATATAAAGTCAGATTTTTGATATCACGCATGAATTTTGAGATATATAAAAATTATAATTTCAGGCACTTTTGAGGTACATTTTCAAGCACTTGTTTTGGGGTTGTTTCAAGCTGGACTTTAATTTTGACTTTTAAAATGCTGTACTCAAAGATCCAAGCCTCAACCAATCTTAAATTCTAAATTCTTAGTTTTCTTTCATTTGATTCTCATTCATTTTCAAGATTCCTAACTAATTTTCAATTCGTGATTGATCTACTTGTTGATTATTAGTTCTTGAATCCTTTTCCTTGTTAGTGCAATTTCTTATGTGCTTTTATTCATTTTATTTCGTATTTAGCTTCTTGATTCAAGTATATATATTTTAATTGAGTCACCCATTCTTGTTGAAACAAAAATCCACTCCGATCAAGAGTAGAAAATTGACATCTTCTAAAGAAACTAGTATAAGCAATCTTAAAACTTAGCCGAGCCAATTTGGGAGGCAATCAAAGGTGTGTAAACACGAGCAATTATGAGTATTATTTTACTAATCTAATGTTGTTTATGGTTTTTATTGGGTGATGTTTTAATAGGTACCATGACAAGTGGAAATGAAACTCCACCACTTGCTGAAAGAGTTACATAGGATGCTATAATGAAAGTGATTATCAATATTAATTAGAGAATAGAAGTCATAGAGGTTCAAGTATCCATCATTCAAGGTAGTGTGTCGACTATGGATGGTATAATGATCAATGTAGAGGGTCAACTTAACTATATGAATACCACTCCACAAACTACCTATCAATCTTCCATAAGTGGTCCTAACCATCTTACTTCTCCTACTATGACACCCCAAATTTTCCATCAAGTATTCAATCCAACACCAATGAACCTCAACTACAATACCCAAAATACCACACAACCGCCACAACCCTAAATTACTCCAAAAGTTCCATGAAACTTATATTGATCTTACCAAGCACCACCAAATGAAATTCTACCCTTCCAAGCACCATAAGATCGACATCAACCAATTAAAGTCAAGGAAGTGAGGGATGAAGAGTCCCAAGAAGAGTATGAAGATAAAGGTGAAGAGGTGCTATAGAATGTTGCCCAAAGAATGTGTCGAGAGTACAAATGAAACATAGAAGTCAAAGAGGTAGATCTGGTCTAGTTCCACTTAGAAGAAGACCTTATGTGAACTTGTTGCAAGTGTTCAGAGAAAAATAAAGTAACCAACAATTCAACTTTCTAAGAGGTCCTCATAATATTGACCAAGGAAGAAATAGAGGTTGAGATGTGGAAATCAACTATATCAAGACTAGTCTCCCAACTTTCAAAGAAGAGTGTAATCTCGATGCTTATCTAGAATGGAAGTCACTTTGCAAGAGGATTTTTCAAGTTAATAATTTAGCTGAGGTCAAGAAGAGTTATTTTGCTATTGCTCAATTTGAAGGGTATGTAATTACATGGTGGGTACATATGAACAGATACCATCTAGTCCTTCAAGGAGGACTACCACCAACATGGACCAAGAAGAAACCCCTAATGAGAGTCAAATATGTACCGAAAAGGTGTAGACAAGAGTTGCTTGAAAAGTTACATAATTTGAGGCAAGGAAACAAGAGTATTACAACCTACTATGATGAGTTCCAAAATTTGATCTTGAAGCTAGAGTACAATGAGAATGAAGAGCATACTGTTATTCACTTTAAGGTAGGATTGAACAAAGAGATCTCTTCTAAGATGATAATTCACAAGTTTGCTAGTGTGAATGATGTCTTTAAAGCGGCCCATGGGATAGAGAGGGAACTTAAGGAGGAAAAGTTGTCTAAGTACAAAGGTATATCACCACCAATTCTTAGAGTAAGAACAAGGAAAAAGCTTAAACATCTTCAGGTTGGAACAAAGGCAAGGATCTTAAGAAGCCTTATGAGAAAAAATCCATTGAAGGGAATGCTTCAAAGTATCCACCGAAAGAAGGAAGTAACAAAACACTGATCAAGTATTTTAAAGGCATTCAATGTCATAAATATAAAGAATAGAGTCATATGATGCAGAAGCACCCAAATTGGTTGAATGTCATAGTCCAAGAAGGAGAATTATACCTTGGTGAAGAGGTGGAACAAGAAGAAGGATATGTAGATGAGCCTCAAGATAAAGATATGTTTGATGATAAAGATGGTGAGGAACAAGACTCATGTGAAGGGAAAGATGTAGCCGTTCCCAATGGTTTGATGAGAAAGATCTAATTGAAGATACTTGGCCTCAAGAAGGAGAAGTCACCATGCCAATGTATGTGGTGAGACAAGACATGATTAGCAAGGCCATGGATGATCCAAGTCAAAAGGAAAAACTCTTCCATATAAGTACCTTATCAAAAGTAATTTATGGTCTGTGATTGTTAATAGTTAATGTGTTGTTAAAATACAATACTTTCGATACTTAAAATATGAAATTTTGGGTGTTCTCAAAGCGATGTTAGTAGGTTTCATGTATTTTTGTGTTTGTTTTTTAGGATTACAGGATTTGGCAAAAATTTCAGCTAAGTGTGCAGTTGCTATATTTTTTTATATACAAACCACCTTATAGGCCGTGGAAGTTTCAACGAGCCACAGAGTTGTGTCGTAGTTGAGATCCAGTGAAGGGCCAATTTTTCTAAAGTTATATTCATGAGTTTTCGGATGACTCATGGAAATTAATATGAGTCATGGATGAGGTTTCGTATCCTGAGGTTCAGAAGTTGGGATTTTCTGAAAAATCATCAGAGGAAACCCTATATGGGTCATAGCAATAAATATAGCCTATAGAAAGGTTTCATAGAAGTTGTGCGTAGTTTTGAATAATCAAGTTTATGAAGCCCCGGTACGGTCTGTTAAACTTTATATGGCCCGTAACCCTACCCGTACTGCCTGCTGAATATAGTTTTCCTAATTTATTTTGGACTTGTATTTTATTTATTATAGATAGGTTTTCTAGTTTATTTTTAGAAGAGAAGGAAGGAGAACGACCAAAAATCTTGAGAGAAGTGCTTAGAAACACTCAAAACACAACTTTGTGATTTTAATCATCACTTTGTGATTTCATATAAAGAGTTGGGATTTCTTGTTCTCAAATTCATTTGTAAGTACTCAATTATGCTATTCCATATCATGGTTCTTGCATCTACAATGACTATGCACAACTAAATTAGTGGGTTTGATGTGTTTTGTGTTTATTTTTCAAGATTACAGGATTTGGCAAGATATTGGGCTAAGTGTACAGTTGCTCCATTTGTTTCTAATATACGAAGTACCTTACAGGCCATGGAAGTTTTCATAAGCCATAAGTTGTGTCGTAGTGGAGATCCAGTGAAAGGCCAATTTTCTGAATTTACATTCACTAGTTGTCAGATAAGTCACGGAAATTAATACGAGTCGTGGATAAGGTTCTGTACAGTGAGGATCAAAAGTTGGAATTTTTCGAAAAGTCATCAAATGAAACCCTATATGGGTTGTAAGTCTGAATACAACCCTTAGAAATGTTTTGTCAAAGCTATGCCCAATTTTAAAGAATGAAGTTTACGAAGCTCTGGTACGGGACGTAGAACATTGTACGACCTGTAACCTTGCCCGTACTTCCTGTCGAATTTAGTTTTTCTATTTTATTTTGGACTTGTACTTTAGTTATTATGAATAAGTTTTTTAGTTTATTTTTAGTAGAGAAGTAAGGAGAACGACTAGAAAGCTTAAGAGAAGTGCTTAGAAAAACTTGCAACACAATTTTGTGACTTTAATTATTACTTTGTGATTTCTGGTGAAGAGTTGAGATTTCTTGTTCTTAAATTCATCTTTGTAAGTGTTCAATTATGTTATTCATATTGATGTGTTGTCATAATACAACACATTTGGTGCCTAAAACAAGGGATTTTGTAAGTTCTCAAAGCGACTTCTTAGTATTTGATGTGTTTTTGTGTTAATCTTGCAGAAAAGTTAGGTTGGCATGATTTTGAAGAAAAGTTATAGATTTTACTAAAGCATAGGTCATACGAGCCCACCTACGAGTTGTAGCTCACACTACGAGTCGTAAGTTGTGTCATTGAGGAATTAGAGACCAAAAATTAGAAATCTGTCAAGTGAATGTCACTCCTATGAGTCTACCCTACGAATTGTAAGACACTCTATGACTCGTGCAGGTGAACTCATAGCAAGAATTAGAGAACCAAAATGTTGGACTAAAAAACTGAAGACCAAGTCTTCGAGATCAATATACAAGTCATAGCCCAAGCAACGACTCGTACCTATGGGTCGTACCAGTTCAGTCCAAGATTTCAAGATCCTGATACGAGCCCCCGTTTATGGCTCGTATGTTCCCCTACGAGCCATCACTCTGAAACTTATCAGCTGTCAGGTGTCTTTTTTGTGCAAATTTAGGGTTATTTTGTACACACTATATATGGTTTAAGTTAGGTTATTTTGAAGGGGCGACCAGAGACACTACTCCAATATATTTTTGATGTTTTTCTTAGGTTTTAGAGTAGTTTACTTGTTCTTTCTTAAGAAACTCATTTTGGAAAATTCCAAAAATCTTGCTTTGTATGCATTGTTGATCAATCAAGCTTGTGGGTTTGCAACTTATGGTGTCTGTTTCCTTTATTATTGCTGAAACTCTCACCTATATCTTTTATTTTCATTTTAATATGTTTTGCTTTAGCCATAAGTAGCTAAGCACCCACAACTTGAGGTTGTGGGAACCATGGGTAGTTGACTTGAAATGACCTAGGTTTTGTGCAGATTTATGATTAGGGTTTTGGATGTATTATTTATTTTCCTTCATGATTAATGTTGTTTGGTGGTGACCAATACTAAACCCTGCCTAATATCACGATCCCGACCAAGGTAGTGACGAATAGGAAAAAGGAAGTAGATGACAGAATTCGGTTGATGTGTTCCCATCTAATTGACCAAACCTGACCAAGGGGAGGTTGACTAGGATAATAGGTAATGGTTAGTTGGCATGCCATGATAGCCGACCAAGCGCCATGGTAAAATTTAACCTTCACCTTCACAAGAGGGATGGAAGAACCTAAGTTACTGCCCTACATGCGATTCACTAATCGTAGTTATGTTATCTAGGGTAATTGAGTCAACGAATCATAGGGAACAGAATTCCCAAGTTATTTCCAAAATTGAGCATTTTCCCGTATTCTAGTTAGTATTTATTTTATATTGTTTTTGAATCACAACCCTCCCTCTTTAGAGATTTTAGTTATAGATAATAGAAATGATTAGTAGTGAAATCCCGTAGTCAAGCCCTGTATTCCCTGTGGATTTGACCCTAATGTCGATCAGGCTAATTACTGATAGCGATCACTTTCTTATTGGAGCGAGACCATCATTATAAAATTATGGCGCCGTTATCGAGGAATATGGTTAGGTTTAATTTGATTTCACTATTAGTTAATTCTAGTGATAATTTCTAGAGTCCCTTGTATTTTACTTTTTCTATTTGTTTTTGTTAGTAATTCTAGGTACAGGTTGGCTACCACTATGACTGAGCAGAAGCTTTACATTGCAACTGATTTGTTGAAAGCTTCACAGAGGTGTGCCCTATTTCACGGGCAAGGGCCCGAGGATCCCCAAATTCATCTATAGAATTTCAATCAAATGCTGAGGTAGGTCCTTAGGACAAGATATCCTATTTGTTAGGCTCTAGATCTTCAAGTTTTCCCCATTACTCTCCGAAATAAAGCTATAGAAAAGTGGTTAAGACACCTGATTTTTGCTCAAATTAGGAGATAAAGAGAGTCTTTCTCAGAAACTTCTATAAGGAGTCTGACAAGCAAAATCTATAGAACAACATCTGTAACTTCAAAAGAATGTCTGGAGAACCTTTGGTAGTGGCTTGGGAGAGATACAAGCAGTGTTTGGCAGCAAATCAGAACCATGGTCTAACTGATGATGAATTGGCGGCTAGCTTCTATCGAGCACTCAAACTAAGGCAGGCTGACAAATTTTTGGAGGAGATTGTTGGGAGTTCGTAAGGCGACCATTTAATGAGATAATTGAGATTATGGACAAGCTATCTGCAGTTGCCCAAGTTTACCAACACCTTCAAGGGCAAGCAGGAACAACTACTAGTGCACCTACGGGAGCCTTCAGTAAATCCAAAAATAAAAAATGCGGCACATTGGACAAGGTTGCCCCATTAGCATTAAATCACTGATAAACTGACCCCGATTGATCATTTGCTTAAACAATTTTTGACTAAGGTGAATGAGCAAGATGACATTGTCAGGGAGATAAAGTTTGATGTCCTCAAATGTAATTACAAACTGGAACAACGAACCATATCGATGCAAAGTCTGGGTGATAGGATTGAGCAACTCGCTGAGCAACTAAAAGCCATGATGGAACTCATTAGGAAGTTTGAGTACTCATGAATGACTGAGTCGAGCCACGACGTTAAACAAGGCACTTCTTGGGAGGCAACCCAAGAATCTTTTCTGTGTTCTTTTATTTTTAGACATCTTATCGTATTTTAATTATTAATTAGTAAGTTAATAGTGTATTTAAATTGTTGAGACTTTGAACTAGTTGCATCAATAGGTATTTTGGTGTTTTTTAAGTGATAGGTTGCAAGGACAAACTAAGAGCTGAAGAAGTGATAAATCATGCTTTGAGGTGACTTCTACGAGCAGGTCTATGAGTCTTAGTAAAGGTTATGACTCATAGTAATACCTCATAGCGAGAAACAGTAAGTATGAGAATGTTGAACCCACACTATGAGCTAACCTTACGATTCGTTGGATCCTCTATGAGTCGTAAGTGGGGTTCTTAGTGCTCAGGTATGAAATCAAATTTTTTCCAAGTGTTAGCTCTATTACGAGATTGGGACCTATGAGCCATAAGCCATCATATGACTCAGATTGGTACCTACAAGCCATAAGCCATCATATGACTTATAGTCGATGTCTCGTAAGACAAATCTGTGAAAGTCCAAAGGATGAGCCGTTAGGAATATGAAGAGACAAATGTCTCTTGGCTTTTCATATTCCTTTGAAAAGTGTTCCATTTTATTTTATAATCTTCTCCCACCATTCCCTTTCACTAGTTAATTCATGCTTAAATCTTTCACACACTAAGATCCCCCAGCAAGCCAAGTGCACACTAAAAGACTCATCCGGTCTTTCTTCTCCTGTTCATTCATTTGTTCACCTGGTAAGTTCTCGCAGTTAAATTCTACTTATAAAAAATCCTTGCTTTATGGATGAGTAGATGAAAGCCTTGAAATCATGATTAGTATAACCATCAAAAGTGCTTATGATAGTAAGGAACATGAGTTATATAACTGTTTATATCTCTGAAAGAGGTAAAGTCTAGAATGTTATTCATGATTGGTGAATTTGTTATCTAATATTATGACCATATACATGTATTGCTTATTTTATGGATCATAGAACCTTGTGTGGGTTGAAATTTTTGAGTTTGGTGGTAGTGTAGTGTATTTGCCCGTATGCTTAGATGTGATAAAATTTAGGTGTATTTTAAACTGTTAAGGAAGATGTCGTACTTTGTTTTGATATGATTGGTAATAAATGGAACTTATGCTCATTGCTACACTGCCTATGCTCTTGTGATTGTAACCTTTAATGCCTTTTTGAGCTATTTGTTAATCTTTGTGGAAAGTTTAGACACCCGTCGGGCACTCTATTTTTTGCTATGAAGATCCTCTATGAGTCGTAGTGGCCTTTTATAGAAGGGGCAGTTGTCCAAGGTGCCTGAACTCTTTTCATGCAAGTTTTACCTATGACTCGTAGCACTTATTACAAGTTGTGATGGTGGTTTGGTAAACCTGATTTGAATTTTAAAAGCATCTCTGGAACAAGATACAAGTAAAGACTACGACTCGTAGGTCACCCTACGAGTCGTACCTACATTATGAATCTGCAGCCCTGAACTTGAGACATTATTTCCAAGAGGGTGAAGGGTGGTTGCCCCACCCCCAGGATAGCTTCCAAGAGATGACACATCTGAGGATGAGTAGTCAAATGAAGAAATGAATGTGCACCCTGATCCTGAGGCTAGCATACCCTTACCATAACCACAATCATCTGGGGTACCAAATGGAGGAGATAGGTCTTCCTAATTCGACAAGGAGAGGATAGAGGTATTTGCCAGAGATTAAGTTACTAAGAGAGCCCAAATAGTAGAGGGCAGGATTAATGCATTTGAGGTAAGAGTTTAGAAAAGGCTCGAGGGAGCTAGGCCTGCCGATGTGAGTGCATTCATTGAGGAGTTCGCCAACTTCAAGACCAATTTATTACAACCGTTGGCAACCCCTACTCCATCCCCAGAGGTAGCACAAGGAGAGGAAAAGGCTTTTCATTGGCTCACCGACCTTCCGAACACCCGAAGAAAGAGGCCCCTTGAGCATGTTGACCCGGAGCCAGCCCGGAAGAAGCCATGACAGGAGGGAGAGCCCATACCAGAAGAGATGGTGCAAGAGTTGATTATGTTGGTGGCTATACAGAGAGATAAAACACACCCCGCCTGGAGAGGGTACTTCTGGCACTACAGAAGAGGAGGAGAGATAGCCCCAGGACCACTCTAATCAGATCGAGACTAGTGCATAAGCACCAATATGTTTGACTTCTTTTGACCCCAGTTCTTATCTTACCATTTTGGATACTTTGTTCTCTTTCCAAACTATCTAGTTATTATGTTAATTTTTGGTTGTGTTTTAATTATGTTTATGTTAGATGTTATTTTTACTTCTACATTGGATGTTTATTTTTGGTTTTTAATGAATGTATGTATGTGTTTTTATATTATAGTGTTTTGTTTTTACTTTTGTCTTTACTTTGAGGATAAAGTATCATCTTTTGGTGGAGTGGTGGAAGTTATAGATTAAGGTGAAGTCTGAAGGAAGTATAGATAATTTGTAAATGCATAGTAATAATATCTTTTGGCATATATATAGTTCTTAGATTTTCTTTAAACTTTTGATGCAAAATTGGATACCCCTCAAAATTTTTGAGGTTGTGATTATTGATGCATTCATACATTTTTGGAGTATATGGCAATGTTTATTGTTCTGATATTTTGAAGGTGGAAGTTATAGATTAAGGTGAAGTCTGAGTAGCCTCAAGTCCATAACTTCTCCTATTTTTAATCCCAAAGTTTTCTTGCCGTGTATCTTTTTCCTTGTGGATGTTTAATTTTCTATTTAACCAGCATAGCTTCTCATGTACTCATATTTTTTTCTTGACACCTTGCTAACCTCACCTCGTTTGATGAAATACCCAGATATTGATATTTTGAAGGTAAGCTGACACTGAAAGCATGACCTGTGAGTCTATACTTGATTGTGGATGCAAATACCATACTTGACACCTTGCTAACCTCACCTCGTTTGATGAAATACCCAGATATTGACCCTGATCTATCCTTGAGCATGTGAACCTTGATTGAGGCTAAAAGCCTAAGATGATGGTGGCTACATTGGTGGCCCTGGTTTGAGGCATAGATATTGTGTACTTCACTTTAGGCTAAAGGCCTAAGTTAAGGGTAGCCCTTATTATGGTAAAGTAACAAAAATGAGATAGTTAGTTGAGCTGAAAAGAAAGAACGTGAATAATCATGAGTTGGGTGAAGAAAAAGAAATAAAAAGAGTGCCTTAAGTTGAAACGATTAGCAAAAAATGAGTTCTAAATGAAGGCATAACTGAAGAGTGAAAGAATAAGCCTGGGAAAAGCTAAAAAAGGAGAAAATAAGAAAGGAGTTGGTGAAAGAGTTGGAGTATGAAAGCAAAAAGTGTTTGTAAACATGGTTTAAGGACAACTTTAGTCATTATTTGCCCGAAATACCATATCAAAGCCCCCTGAGCATATGTTACAAGCCAATAAGTCCTAAAGCGATCACAATCCACTTTTGAAGCAAACCAAAAAATGAGTATAGGGGCAAGCTTATGATGTTAGTCATTGTGCATGAATTTCAATTAGGAGAGTGAGAATGCTTCCTCAGTCCTTGATTTCTGAATGTGCTTGAGTGAGTATAATGGACTTCTTTCTTGTGAGGGCATTTGCACTACTTGATTAGCATACGACTATGCCAGTGATTGTGGAAGGTTGATGCTCCTTAGCATATCATGGTTGGATTACCAGGTATCCCATTATGTTTCTATTTGCTAAATAATTTTATAATCCTATTTTGAAAATGGTAGTTGGGTATCTGAATCAGAGAAGTTAATATGTATGCCATTAGTCTAGTTGCTATGTATTTCTCTTTGTCTATGTAGATTGAGTCGCCGCTTGAGGACAAGTAACAATTCTAAGTTGACGGTGTTGATGTGCTGTCATAATACAACACATTTGCTACCTAAAACAAGGGATTTTGTGAGTTCTCAAAGTGACTTTTTAGTGTTTTGATATGTTTTTGTGTTAATCTTATAGGTTGGCATGATTTTGAAGAAAAGTTATAGATTTTACTGAAGCATAGGCCATACGAGCCCACCTATGAGTCGTAGCTCAGACTAAGAGTCATAGGTTATATCGTTGCAGGAATCAGAGATGAAAAATTAGAAATCTGCCAAGTAAAGGTCACTCCTACGAGTCCAGCCTACGAGTCGTAAGACACTCTACGACTAGTACAAGCGGACTCGCAGCAAGAATTAGAGTGCCAAAATATTGGACAAAAAAACTGAAGACCAAGACTACGAGATTAACATATGAGTCGTAGCCCAAGCAATAAATCTTACCTATAGTCGTACCTATTCATAAAAGATGCAAAGATCCTGATACGAGACCCCATCTACAACTCGTAGGTTCTCCTACAAGTCATAACTGCGAAACTTATCAGCTACCAGCTATTTTTTCTATGTAAATTTTAGGGTTATTTTATACACACTATATATAGTTTAAGCTATGTTATTTTGGAGGGGCGACCAGATACACTACTCCAAGATATTTTTTAAGCTTTTCTTAGGTTTTAGAATAGTTTACTTGTTCTTTCTTGAAAAACTCATTTCGGGAAATTGTAAATCTTGCTTTGTACACATTGTTGATCAATCAAGCTTGTAGGTTTACAACTTGTGGTACCTATTTCCTTCAATTTTATTAGTGAAACTCTCAACTATGTCTCTTATTTGCATTTTTTGTGTGTTTTACTTTAGTTATGAGTAGCTAAGCACCCACAACTTGGGGTTGTGGGAACCATAGGTAGTTAACTTGAAATGACCTAGGTTTTGTGCATATTTATGATTAAGGTTTTGTATGTATTATTTATTTTCCTTCATGATTAATGTTGTTTGGTGGTGGCCAACACCAAAGCCTGCCTACTATCACGATCCTGACCAAGGTAGTGATGAATAGGAAAAAAGAAGTAGATGACAGAATTCGGTTGATGTGTTCCCATCTAATTGACCAAACCTGACCAAGGGGAGGTTGACTGGGATAATAGGTAATAATTACTTGGTACGCCAAGATAGCCGACCAAGCGCCATGGTGAAATTCGACCTTCACCTGCACAAGAGGGCTGGAGAAACCTAAGTTACCATCTTGCATGCGATTCACTAATCGTAGTTATGTTATCTAGGGTAATTGAGTCAACAAACCATAGGGAACATAATACCCACGTTGTTCCCAAAATTGAGCATTTTCCCATATTTTAGTTAGTATTTATTTTATGTTGTTTTTTAATCACAAACACCCCCCTTTTTAGAGATTTTAGTTATAGATACTAGAAATCATTAGTAGTAAAATCTTGTAGTCAAGCCCTATATTCCTTATGGATTTGATCCTAACCTTAGTTAGGTTAATTACTGATTGCGAGCGTTTTCTTATTGGAGTGTGAACATCATCATAAAATTATGACGTCGTTGCCGGGGAATATGGCTAGGTTTGATTTGATTTCACTATTAGTTATTCTAGTGTTAATTCCTAGAGTCTCTTGTATTTTACTTTTTCTGTTTGTTTTTGTTAGTAATTCTAGGTACAGGTTGGCTGGCTCTATGACTGAGCAGAAGCTTTACATTGCAACTGATATGTTAGAAGCTTTACAAAGGCGTGCCCTATTTCATAGGCAAGGATCCCCAAATTCATCTACAGAATTTCAATGAAACGCTGAGAGAGGTCCTTGGGATAAGACATCCTGTTTGGGAGGCTCTACCTCTTCAAGATTTACACATGACTCTCCAGAATGTAGCTACAGAAGTATGGTCAATCCTCCCACCTGATGTTTGCTCAAACTGGGGAAGATACAGATAATCTTCCTCAGAAACTTCTATAAGGAGTCCGATAAGCAAAAGGTACATAACAACATCAATAACTTCAAAAGAATACTAGGAGAACCTTTAGTAGTGGCTTGGGAGAGATATAAGCAGTGTTTGGAAGCAAATCAGAACCATAGTCTAACTGATGATGAATTGGTGGCTAGCTTTTATCGAGCACTAACTTCTGAACTACAAGGGCAGGCTGACACATTTTTGAAAGGAGATTGTTGGGAGTTCGTAAGGCAACCATTTAATGAGATAATTGAGATTCTGGACAAGCTATCTGCAGTTGACTAAGTCTACCAACCCCTTCAAGGGCAAGCAAGACCAACTACTAGTGCATCTACGGGAGCCTCCAGTAAATCCAAAATTGAAAATGCAGCACATTGGACAAGGTTATGCCATTAGTATTGTATCATTAAACTGACCTCGATTGAGCATATGCTTGATCAATTTCTGACCAAGGTGAAAGAGCAAGATGACATTGTCTGGGAGATAAAGTTCAACATCCTCAAATGTAATTACAAACTGGAACAACAAACCATATCAATGCAAAGTCAGGGTGATAGGATTGAGCAACTCTCTGAGCAACTAGAAGCAGTGAGAGAGCTCATGAGGAAGTCTGAGTACTCATGAATGACTGAGTCAAGCCACGACGTTAAACAAGGCGCTTCTTAGGAGGCAACCCAAGCATCTTTTGTGTGTTGTTTTATTTTTAGACATTTTATCATATTTTAATTATTGATTAGTAAGTTAATAGCGTATTGAAATTGTTGAGAGTTTGAACCAGTTGCATCAATTGGTATTTTGGTGTATTTTAAGTGATAAGTTGCAGGAATAAACCAAGAGCTGAAGAAGTGATAAATCATGCTTTGAAGCGAAATCTATGAGCAGGCCTATGAGTCATAGTGAAGGTTACGACTTGTAGTTATACCTCATGGAGAGAAACAGTGAGTATCAGAAGATGGCACCCACACTATGAGCCAACCTTACGATTCGTAGGATCCCTTATGAGTCATAAGTGGGGTTCGTTGTGCTCAGGTATAAAATCAAAAAAATTTCAAGTGTTTGGTCTATTATGAGATTGGGACCTATGAGTCGTAAGCCATCATACAACTCGTAGTCGATGTCCTATAAGACAAATCTGCAAAAGTTCAAAGGACGAGCCGTTGGGAATATGAATAGACAAACGTCTCTTGGCTCTTCATATTCCTTTGAAAAGTACTCCCTTTTAGTTTATAATCTCCCCCCCCCCACACCATTCCCTTTCACTAGTTAATTCATGCTTAAATCTTTCACCCACTAAGATCCCCCAGCAAGCCAAGTGCACACTAACAGACTCATCTGGCCTTTCTTCTCCTGTTCATTCATTCGTTCACCTGGTTAGTTCTTGCAGTTAAATTCAACTTATCAAAAACCCTTGCTTTACGGATGAGGGAATGAAAGCCTTGAAATCATGATTAGTATAACCATGCAAAAGTACTTGTGATAGTAAGGAATATGAGTTATATAATTATTTATATCTTTGAAAAAGGTAGAGTCTGGAATGTTGTTAATGAATGGTGAATTTGTTATCTAATATTATGACCATGTACATATGTTGCTTATTTTATGGATCATAATAAATCTTTTGTGGGTTGAAATTGTTGAGTTAGGGAGTAGTGTAGTGTATTTGTCGATATGCTTTGATGTGATAAAAATTTAGGTGAGTTTTGAACTGTTAAGAAGGAAGTCGTACTTTGTTTTGATACGATAGGTAATAGATGGTACTTATGCTCATTGTTACACTGCCTATGCTTTTGTGATTGTAACCTTTAATGCCTCTTTGAGCTATTTGTCAATCTTTGTGGAAAGATTAGAGACACCCGTCGGGCTCTCTATTTTCTGCTATAAAGATCCACTACGAGTCGTAGGTTTCTCTAAGAGTCCTAGTGGCCTTTCGTAAAAGGGGGTAGTTGTCCAAGGTTCCTGGACTCTTTTCATGCAAGTTTTACCTACGACTGATAGCACCTATTACAAGTCATAATGGTGGTTTTGTGAACCTGATTTGAATTTTTAAAGCATCTCTGGAACAAGATACAAGTGAAGACTACAACTCGTAGGTCACCCTACGAGTCATACCTACATCCTAAATTTGTAGCCCTGAACCTGAGATAAAGTTTTCAAGAGGGCAAAGGTGGTTACCCTACCCCATAAGATACCATCCAAGGGATGACACATCTGAGGATAAGTAGTCAAATGAAGAAATGAATGTGCACCCTGATCCTGAAGCTAGCGTGCCCTTACCACAAGCACAATCACCTCGAGTATCAAATGGAGGAGATAGCTCTTCCCAATCCAGCAAGGAAAGAATAAAGGTATTTGCCATAGATTTAGTTGTTGAGAGAGCCCGAGCAGTGAAGGGCAAGATCAATACATTTGAGGCAAGAGTCAGAAATGGTTCGAGGGAGCTAGGCCTGCCTATATGTGTGCATTCACTGAGGAATTGCCTAACTTTAAGGCCGATTTATTACAATTGTTGGCAACCCCTATTCCAGCCCCAGGGTAGCACAGGGACAGAAAAAGGCTTTTAATTGTCTTGCTGACCATCCAGACACCCAAGGGAAGAGGTCCCTTGAGCATGTTGACCCAGAGCCAGCCCTAAAGAAGCTACGACAAGAGGAGGAGCCCATACCAGAGGAGGTGGTGCAGGAGTCGATTATGTTGGCGGCTATGCAGAGAGAGAGACAGCATACCCCACCTAGAGAGGGTACTTCTGGTACTGCAGTCGATTATGTTAGAACTCACTTAGTTGTTACTGATTGGATCATAATAGTAATAAATGAGAAAATAGATTAATTACCAGATTTGATCAATTTCTTCTCGTCTAATCAACAAAACTAGATCAAGGGGAGGTTATACTGGGACAATAGGTAAGGGTTACCAATGTCACATTGCAGGAATAGATCAAATCATATAGTGAAATTTACCTCTCCCTTGGATCAAAGGGTTTGGTGAACTTAACATACAATTCTGCAGGCAACACACTAGAAAAGATTACAATTATCTAGTAATACCAAAATAGCTAATCATAGGAAACTCAATACCCTAGTTAATCTTCTCACTAGTTTCATAATGTTTGGTCTAGTTAGGATTACTTTTTGCAAATTACAAACCCCCCTTTTTCGGGAGATAAGTAGGTTAATTAACTTGAATTGGTTGAAATTACTCTGAGTCTATCATAATCCCAGTGGGTTCAATCCTGACCTTAGTTAGGTTATATATCTTGATAATGACTGCTTTACCCTTCAAAAGGGAGGTGTAGCTTGGGCAATATCAATAGTTTAAATTTTGCAAATGTTGCTAGCATCGCATTAGTGAATTTATTGAAAGTCCCTGCCACTAAGCATGCTACACCTTAAAAATTCCAATGGTTGAGTGAGTGTGAAGAATTAGGAGTACAAAGACAGGTATTAATCAAATTTCAAATTGGGAAGAATCAAGACGAGATCTTACAATAAGTGGTTCTAATGCAAGCTTGTCATGTGCTATTCCGGAGACCTTGGTAATATGATTGTGCAATCAAGCATGATGGAAGATCTAACAAGTATTCACTTATGTTGTTTGGTCATAAGTATGTCATTCATCTTATGTAACCCTCTCAAGTCAATGAAGTGCATCAAAAGATGAGTAAGTTGAGGGAGAAAAGGAAGGGCAAAAAGGACCACGTGAAAATTGAGGATGAAGAGACGGAGAAAAAAAAGTGAGGGGAAAGATGTACGCAGTCAACTCAGGTAATATAGTAGCTCTTAGAGAGCCAGTATATCGAACTCAAGGACTTTACTTGATGTTCAGTTACTTTCAAAATACTAACTATGAAATGTATGTTGTGCAAAAAGATGATAATTATTTATTTCTACTAAATTGCTAAAATCAAACTACCTAACACTGATCGATTGTTTTGCCAAGACTTTACCAAATGAAGTGAGATTCCAGGACTATATCCGTTTTGACATATGTTCTAACCTCCATTCCTATTATTATTTATGGGTCTTCTAACTACTAATTTATAGGGTTTAAGTTACAAGCATGATCTTGTAAGCTCTACTTGCTTATTCTCGTTGACAGCTAAACTACATCATTGAGTGGGGATAAGCATGACCAATAAAAATGCAATAATTCTATCATCCTATTTTATTAACCAAACAAGCTATATATGTAGGTGCCACAAGTCTCCCATATATGAATCATCCTAGTTTCATAGAATAAATAAGCTTCCTATACCTTGTGTTCTATCCCCGCAACATCTTCTTAATCCAAGGTAGATGACAAGTGTATCTCACGGTTGGCCAGATTATGAAATATAGATTAAAGGAATATAGGAGTAATTAATTGAAAATCCATTCATAAATCATAGAAAAATAATTCTAGAACATAGTCTGTGGCTACAATCCCATAATATGAAAAATTAGATGCTTATTATTTGTAAACATAAATAATCTAAAGTAATTTCAAGCAATTCGAGTTAATTAACCTACTTATCTCTTGAAGGGGGGGGGGGGTTCCTAAGATTGCAGAAATAAATCCTAAACTAAGACAAGTGTGTAAAACTAGTAAGAAGAGTAACAAGGGTATTGTGTTCCCCAGGATTCTCTAACTTGGTATCACCAAATAATCGCATTCTTTTCTAGTGTGTAGCATGCAGAATGGTAACTTAAGTTTACAAAACCCTTTGATCCAGGTGAGAAGTAAATTTCACGACATGATTTAATTCATCCCTATAGAGTGACATTACTAACCTTACCTATTGTTGCATTACAATCTCTCCTTGATCTAGTTGTGTTGATTAGAAAGAAAATATCAATCAAATCCTATTAATTAATCTTTTTTTCTATTCATTAAGACCTTGATCCAGTCAGTAACACTAGGGGAGTTCTAGCATTGGCCACTGTTAAAAAGAAATCAAAATAAAGAGAATTAATTAATACATGCATGCACACTTTCCAAGAATTAAGAATTATTTAATTTTACCCTGTTAGCTCTTCATGATTCTCACAACCATAGTTGTGGATTTAGCTACTTATTATCATTATGGATGAATGAATCATGACATATAATAGCATAATTAAGAACTTATAAAAATGAAATTACGAATAAGAAATACAAGCTCTTTAATGAAAATCATAAAGTATGAATCAAAATCACAAAATATTGTTTCCAAGTGATTTCTCAATGTTCCTCTAATAGTTGTCTATTGAAAATAACCTAAAAATCTACTTGTAATGTTTAAAATACAAAATCAAATCAAAATAGCAGAATTGAATTCAACAGGCACTACGAGCATATTTATGGATTGTATAAAGTTCTATGGCCCATAATCGAGGCTTCGTGTACTTCATCTTTAATTCTGGGTTCGGCTTCTATGAGACCTTTCTACGGGTTGTATTCAGACTTATAGCCCATATAGGGTGTTGTCTGATGACTTTTCAGCAACTTTCCACTTTCTGATCTTCGGGGTATGAAACCATCATTATGACTTGTACTTTATTCTATGGCTCATATGATTGTTCGTAGATTCAACTTTAGAAAATTATCCCTTCACTGGATTTTACCATAAAACCAACTCTACGGTCTGTGGAAACTTTCACGACCCGTGAAAGATATCGTAGAGCAACTAAAACTTCAACATCTACACACTTATTTCAAAATCGTGTCAAATCCTATAATCGTAAAAAACAAATATAAAAACACATCAAATCTACTAATATTGCTTTGAGAACACATAAAATTCCAAGTTTCAAGCATTAAAACTATTGTATTTTGACAGCACATTAGGTATCCTTTCACCCATAGAGTTACTATGTATTTACCTTTTCTTTAAATTTCTCAATTTTATATGCATGCTTACAATGATTTCATGATTTTTAAGTTATTATATGATTCTCATAAAGTTCAATGACTACTTTGCTAAGTAAAAATATGCATTGTTTGAAGTATGATGTTAATTCTATGATCAGTTTGATATGATTATGATTGCATGATTTTGACATTCCTTTTTAAAGAAATTTCTTAAGACTTATGTGATTTATTATTGTTTCATGCATCAATTAAGCCCACCTTATTTTCGATTAAAGTTTCCAATGCATTAAGACTATGAATAACACATTTATGAAGAGCTTCAAAGTTAATGTTTACCAATGATGTACATATGATGATTAGGGCCCTAAAGATGTTTAAGAAAGATTCTTAAGTTTGAGTTACACCTATGATTTCTACTTATGATTTTAAGGGTATGATTTAAACAATTCCATGGTATGACTTAGCACCGAGAGGACTAAAGATTAGGACTCATCCCGTTAGGTGAGGCATAATCCTTTGAGGTTATATCTCAATATCCCTAACTATGGCCACCATAGGAGCCTTATAGGCTAGGCTAGTGGATCCACACAGGCCTATGAGTTATGCAAGATGTAATTGCAAAGTTACTAAGTTTTGCATATCTCCGCTGCCAAGTAAATTCCCCTTTTCCCAATGGAAGGAGTTCATTGGATTCTATGTAGTAGTTCACATGATCTTACTATCCATTATGGTTTATTCCTACAAGTTCTTATTATCTTATGATATCTATTTACCTTACATGTTTCCTTATGTATTGTCTCATATTGACCTGAGTCATATTCCTTGTACATGTTAAAGCTTATTTCATAGCTCTTTAATCTTATATATAACTATATGTAATGTTTAATTCTTATGACATTACAATTTTAACCGTCCAATGCATCTCACATACTTTGCACATTTGAATGTACTAATGCATATTTGATGCATGATATAACCATGTAGAGATAGGTACTCCTTCACCAGCTCGTTACTAGTAGTTGGCGTTCAAGACTAGCTTATTATTGTAGTGAGTCCTCAGTTTAGGACTCCACCTATTTTTCACTTCTTTATGTATTTTGTTATTAGATAATGTATTTATGGCCCTTCTAAGTTTTTTACTTTCTATATTGTCTATAATGGATGTTCTTTCTATTTGATGGAAACCAACCTTACCGATTTTGTTAGTATGTATTAGTGGTATGCTTATAGAAAAATGATGTTTTACAAATTATATGTTTTTTTTAATGTTGCTTTATTGCATAAGATGGCCCATAGCCCCTTTTCCCTTATGTTTTTCGTAGTATGTTTCTATTTAATTTCTATGAATGCTTGAGATACTTAGATGACTTAGATGAGGTACCTCTGGGTATCTCATTCGTCGTGTGGTGACTAGGCCCCTATGTCGGGTCGTTATAAACTTGGTATCAGAGCATGAGGTTTTAAATTATTCCTCGAGTGTCCATGCATATCCTGCAGCATAGTCTCATTCAAGATTGTGAAGTGTGCCACCATCTTGGATAAGAGGCTATGAGAAAGTTTAGGAAAGGCTTCCTTTCTTTCTCAAGTCGTGGCTTAGAGTTGAGTAAGCTTTTTTGCTAACTAATGATGAGCTGCTGTTTCTTTCTAGATCATGTTGCCCCAAAGAGCTCCAAATCAATGAGGCACTCTAGAACAAGTCCCTCCACTATAATAGGACGAAGTAGTGTCTCATGCAAAGTTTAGAGTTGCTTTCACGATCTGGCCCAAGTATTGGCTAACCAAGCCAACATGGAGATAGTCGCACCTTCCCAAGTACCTACCCCAGCCACCGGAGTTCGTGACTTTATGTGGATGAACCTGCAAGAATCTCATGGGTCAAAGGTGAATGAGGACGTTATTGAGTTTATTAAAGAGACCTACAGGGTTTTAGCGGTAATGGGTGCTATGAGAGGACAAAGTTGAGTTGGCGGCTTACCAACTAAGGGGAGTCACCAAGATTTGGTATAAGCAATAGGTTGATAAGAGAGGCTGAGAAGCGAGTCCCTATCATAGAGAGGAATTCAAGTATGCCTTCCTAGCCAGTTCTTCTTCATTGAGCTTAGGGAGGCGAAGGTCCAAGAATTCATCAACTTGAAGAAAGGGAGCATGAGCGTGAAGGAGTATGCCCTTAATTGTCTAAGTATGCTCCATTCATAGTCATAGATCTGAGAGCTTACATGAGCGAATTCATTTCGGGTGTCTTCGAGTTGGTCTTTAAAGAATGTAAGACAATGATGTTGGTCAAGGAGATAGATATTTCCCACCTAATGACCTATACTGAACAAATTGAAGAGGAGAAGCTCTGGGAAAGGGCAAGGGAGTCCAAGCGAGCTTATGTAGATGGTGGGAGCTATCCTCACCAAAGGGGTGGTGGCTATAAATTTCAAGGTCGCACAAGGCAAGGATCTACCAACACTTCTCCTCCTCATAAGGACAAAGGGGTTGCCTCAAAGCCCTAAATTCCTAATTGCTCCAAGTGTGAAAGACCCCATAAAGGGGAATGCTTAGCCAAATCAAATATTTGCTTTACTTGTGGAAAGTCGGACCACCATGCCAAGGACTATAGAAGTTGAGACATAAGACCCTAAGGCCATAGGGGTTAACCTTAAGGTTCCTCAAGGGCCAATCGGTTCTATACCCACCATATTCGTTAAGAGGTTGAGAAAGCCCTAGATGTTGTCACTAGTATGTTATGAGTTCATGATTTTGATGCATATGCACTTTTAGATCTAGGAGCAAATTTGTCTTTTGTAACCCCATTCTTTGCATATAATTTTTATGCATGTCCTGAAGTCCTCCACAGGTCTTAAGAGGTGAGTAACCTCGTGGGTGATTCTATTATTGCCCGAAAAGTCTATAAGGGTTATCCCATTTCTATTCTATATAAAGTGATCCCATGTGATTTAGTTGAGCTCTCCATGGTAGACTTCAATATAATTTTGGTGATGGATTGGTTGTATGCTTCCTAGGCCACCATTGATTGTAGAACCTGTATGGTTAAATTTCAATTCCCTAACGAGCTAGTTCTTGAATTGGAGGGTAGCAACTCTTCATGTAGATGTCAGTTCATTTCTTTTGTTAAGGCCTGCAAGATGATTTCCAAGGGGTGTATCTACTACTTGGTGAGGTCAAAGATGTCTCTTCCAAAGTTCCTTCTCTTGAGTTAGCCCCTGTTGTAAGTGATTTCCCTAATATCTTCCCAAATGAGTTATCGGGTGTCCCCCCAAAAGGGAGATATATTTTAGTATAGATGTTTTGCCCAACACTCAGCCTATCTCAATCTGTCCTTATAGAATGGCTCTTGCAGAGCTGAAGGAGTTGAAGGGGCAGCTGAAGGATTTATTAGAGAAGGGTTTCATTAGACCTAGTTGGTCTCCATGGGGTTCCCTTCTATGGAGAAAACTAAAAGCATAAGGGAAAAATTGCGAACAACCTAAAGTCGACAAAAGTCCTACTTGGATGTAAGAGATGATTTGATTGATCAACTACAAGGGGCCACTCATTTCTCCAAGATTGACTTGAGATCCAGTTATTACCAATTGATGGTGAGAGAAAGTGACTTCCGCAAGAAGGCATTCCAAACTAGGTATAGCCATTTCGAATTTGTGGTGATATCCTTTGGCCTCACAAATGCACCGGTGATATTTATAGACCTTATGAACATGGTGTTCAAGCCTTACCTTAACATGTTCATTATGGTATTTATTGATGATATTCTCATCTATTCGTGAGGTGAGCAAGGGCACATAGAGTATTTAAGGATAGTATTATAGACCCTGAGGGAATAGAAGCTCTATACAAAGTTTGACAAGTGAGAGGTTTTGCTAATGAGGTTGCCTTTCTTTGGCATATGGTATCTGGAGAGGGCATCAAAGTTGATTCTAAGAAGATAGAGGTGGTAAGAAATTAGTCAAGGCTATTGACTCCTATTGACATAAGGAGTTTCTTTGGTCTTGTCAATTACTATTGATGGTTTGTCTAAGACTTCTCCACAATTTTGTCTCCACTCACCAAGTTAACTCTGAAAAAGGCTGAGTTTGTGTGGATGAATAAATGCGAGAGAAGTTTTCAAACCTTGAAGTATTGATTGAATTCGGCCCCTATATAGACTTTGCCGGAAGGGAATGATAGGCTTGTCGTGTATTATGATGCATCTAGGATTGGGTTAGGTTGCGTGCTAATGCAGAATGGTAAAGTGATTGCCTATGCTTTGAGGCCATTAAAAGTGCATGACAATATTGAACCAAATCATGAACTTGAGCTTGCGGCGATGGTGTTTGCCTTAAAGATTTTGCCACATTACTTGTATAGAGTCTATGTGGATACTTTCATGAACCATAAAAGTGTCCAACATGTATTTATCCTGAAAGATCTCAACCTAAGGCAATGAACATCGTTAGACCAACTCAAGGATTATGATATGAGTGTAAAGTAGCACCCCAGAAAATCCAATATGGTGGTTGATGCCCTTGGTAGGAATTCCCTAGGTAGTGTGTCCTATATAAAAGATGATGGAAAAAGGGAGTTGGCTGGAGATGTTCATAGGCTGGCAAGACTGGGAGTGAGATTAAGTGAGACCGAAAATGGTGGCGTAATGGTTCTTCATGGACTAGCATCTTCTTTGATTAATAAGGTTAAGGCCAAATAAGATCTTGATCCTACTCTAGCTGAGTTGAAAAGCTTAGAGAAGGATGGAAAGGTAGAGGTCTTCTTATAAGGGGGAGATGGTACACTCTAATATCAAGGGAGGTTATGCGTATCCAATGATGACAAGTAAGAAGTTGGTCATGCAAGAAGCCCATAACACTTCATATTCCATTCATCCTGGCACTACCAAGATATATAAAGACTTGAGGGAGATTTATTGGTGGAATAGGATGAAAAAGGACATATCTCAGTTTGTGTCTGAATGTGACAATTGCCAGCAAGTCAAAGTTGAACACCAATGGTCGGGCGGCCTAGCCCAAGACATCAATATTCCTACTTGAAAGTGGGAAGAGGTCAACATGAACTTTGTAGTTGGGTTTCTAAAGACCAAAAAGAGCTTTGAATCCATATGAGTGATAGTTGACTACATGATGAAGCCAACTAATTTCTTATTAGTTAAGACTACATTCGGTATTGAGGACTATGCCCACTTGTATATCCAAGAGTTAGTGAGGTTATGTGGAATTCCGTTATCCATTATATCAGATCATTAGTTTAATTCACTTCTCACTTTTGGAAGTCTTTCTAGAAAGGACTTGGCATAGAGTGAAGTTGAGTATGGTTTTTCATCTCAAACCAATAGGCAAGCTGAAAGGACTATTCCGACGTTGGAAAATATGTTGAGAGCTTGTGTGTTCGAATTTAAGGGAAGTTGGGATGAACATTTGACACTTATCGGGTTTGCCTACACAATAGCTTTCATGCAAGTATTGGGATGGCACCATTTGAAGCATTCTATAGTAGGTGATGTAGATCTCTTATTGGCTGGTTTGAGGTTGGTAAGGTGGCATTAATAGGACCATACTTGGTGATGAATTCTATGGAGAAAACTAAAAGCATAAGGCTTGACCAAGGAGAAAAATTGATTGGAAAATGGGTGTAACCCCATGTAAGAAGAAGGGAACTTGAGTTCCGAGTTGGTGATTGGGTCTATGGGAACATATCTCCAATGAAAGGTGTTCTCCAGTTCGGTAAGAAAGGGAAATTAAGTCCTAGATATGTGGGACCTTATAAGGAGGTGAGAAGAGTGGGCAAAGTAGCATATGAGTTGGATCTACCAAACGAACTGCACTAGATTCCTCCGGTGTTCCATCTATCAATGTTGAGGAAATTCATGGGTGGCCCAAGTTCCATAGTTCATTTGCATTATGTGAACATTGAAGAGGACATGAGTTATAAAGAGGTACTAGTTAACATCCTAGACCATCAAGTGAAGAAGCTGAGGAACAAGAAGGTCACATCCGTCAAGGCACTTTGGAGAAATCTACAAGTTGAGGATACTAAATGAGAAGCGGAAGTGGATATGGTGAAGTGCAAACCACATCTATTCCACTCTACTCAAGCCTAAGGTACTAAGAAACTCTTTCCAAAACCTCAAGTTCCATGCGTTTTAGCTTCTCATGATGTATGTATTTATTTTTATGTTTATGGACTATTTTGAGACATGTTCTAAAGTATGAAATTTGAAACTTTGAGAAATGATGTTTGACTTGCATTTTTTGCATGTATACTGGGTCACTAGTTACTAGTTTACTTTATAGAGCCTGCGCTTGCATACATTTGGGGACTATATTCTCAAGGGGGAGATATTATAATGACCCCCAGTTTAGGAGCCCTGGATGCAGAAAAGTTTGCCTGGAAAATAACTGGGAACCTGGTTTATGAGACCACTTATGGCTCGTAAGTTTATTTTATGACCTTTAGGATTATCCTTAAACATAGAACCTTAGGAAGGGGAAAACTTTCCCAAGTGTGAGTTAATCCATGGACTAAGTTATGACTCGTAGGATATCTTACGACTCGTAGATAGGTTTGTGAGTGGGACACCATACATGAAGGAAATTTAGAGTTTCTAGGAAGGTGACTTACGAGTTATTAGATGACCCATGGAATGTGATATATTCCATATAAGGTTTCGTGGAATGAGGTTAGGAATAAGCTAAATATTTGACGAAGTGTGGAAGGACTCTACGAGTCAAACCATGACCCATAGGTAATTGCACGAGTCATCTTATTTGTCATGGTATTCAATTCAGCAAAAGTCAGATTTTAGGATTCTCAGGTGTGCCATTAGACGAAGGGATTATGGCCAATAAGTGAATCTATGGCCTGTGATTGGGGTCTCATAGATGGATTCTGACATTTTTTTATTGAGAGGCAATTTAGTCATTTTCATCAATTCTATTCCAAAACCATGTTATTTTGGGGATGGTAAAGGAACCTATAACAACCTACAAGCCTTAATTTTCATTATTCTGCACTCGTAAATTCTCTAAGGCAAACGAGCTCTCAAGAATAGGCAAGAACAAGTCTATGATTTCCAAGTTTCTTCCCCAAGGCTTCAATTCTGATTCTCTCCAGTTCCCTATGTATATGAGTTTATTTATGAGTATTCTTTCACTCACAGAGTTCCTTACTATGCATTTACCATTTCTTTAAGTTCCTCAATTCCATATGCATGCTTATGATGATTTCGTGATTCTTAAGTTATTATATGATACTGATGAAGTTCAATGACTACTTTGCTAAGTAAATATATATAAAAAGTATGATGTTGATTCTATTATAGGTTTGATATGATTAAGGTTGGGTGATTTCGGCATTCCTTTTTTTAAAGAAATTTCTTAAGACTTATGTGATTTATGATTGTTTCATGTATCAATTAAGCGCACCTTATTTTCAATGAAAGTTTCCTATGAATTATGACTATGACTAGGGCATTTATTAAGAACTTTGAAGTTAAACTTTACCAAATATATAAGTATGATGATTAGTGCCCTAAAAGATATTTAAGAAAGATTCTTAATGAAACACCCCAAAAATGTCCGGACAATGTGCTTCGAAAATGCCCATAATTGTAATTTCCATATATCTTAAAATCTGTGCGTAATATCAAAGAGCCAACTTCATATTCTTGACCAAGGAGAAAAATTGATTGGAAAATGGGTGTAACCCCAATTTTAGAGGACCTGTAGCGAAAAAATAATTTTCGCAAAAAATTCAATTCGAGTAGCCATCCGCGCACTAGCCGTGACGTACCAGGGGCGCGGATCAGTGTTGGAGTGTCCTTTGCAATCACCAGTGATGCGGACTAGTACAGTGTTTTGCTGATTTTCTATTTTGGCCCAAGGGGCTTAGGGTCATAGCCCCATGCCCACATATGCTTGAAAACACCTATACTTATATGATATGCCTTTACTTTACATGTTTTCTTATATATACCTGCATGTTATGTTTAATTATGAACCATGTAGGGATATGTACTCCTCCACTAGCTCGTGGCTAGTAGTTGACGTTCAAGACTAGCTTATTGTTGTGGTGAGCCCTTAGTTCAAGACTCCACCTATTTTCCACTCCTTCATCTATCTCAAGAACTTCATTCAAGCTTCAAGTCTCCTTCAAGTCTACATCAAGAAAACACAAGTTAGTATATGGGTTTAGTCCATTGGGTCCTTTCACCCATGGATCTCAATCTCCATTTTTATAAAAATTGCATATTTTTAAAGTTGTATTATCTATGGGTACCTTCTATTATGGATTATGAGTAAAAATTATATTGGAGTTTTACGAAATGTTGATTTATTATACATGACTATCTATTTCAAGCTTATACTATGAATGAGTCTGGTCTATTGAGACTATAAATGTTTTGAGCTATGAAACCACAATCTATTATGAGATTTGATAATGCATTTCAAGGTATTCTATATGAGGGTTTCACTATATGTTGGTGGGTTGATTTGCATTGAGTTTTCTCACATTATTACACTTTTGAATTGCATGATTTTGAGCAAGCATTATACACCTACCAAGTATTTGATAAAATATCTTGATAAGGATTCTTAGAGTTATTGATGATCTATAGCATGATTTATAAGTCAAGTGACTTTATAATGATTTGGGCTTTCAAAAATGTATTGAATTCATTAAGATGTCTATAATATTGTAAATGCCGGATTAAGCCCTTTTTCAAAGATTTTACCTCTTGTAGGCCTTTGATGTTAATGCAAGGGTAATGTTTAATGATAATCTATTCTTATGTTTTAAAGTTACGCTCACCATTAGAGGTCAAAGATGTTTTAGAGTTACTCATGTCATGTTTCTTACGAATTGCTAAAGTGTGATTATTTCAATTATTCCACGGGATTAGGCTTAGCACCAATGGATTGGATGTGGCATAGACCATCTTCATGGGTTCATATTCCTTTCCACAAACTATGTGTCAACACAGGATTATACTTTACCCTTGCTTTACTAGTTGATCTATTTAGTGCACTCTTTCTTGAAATTCTGTTCGAAATGGAATGGGCTCCTGTAAGGCAAAGTTTCTCATGAAATCCCCACAGAAATGGGATGGGCTCCCATAAGGAAGGTTACTTCTCCGAAATGGGACGGGCTCCAGTAAGGTGAAGTATGGTTTATCTTGGCAAGTAGACCACCTCTTTACCATTGATGGGTGATCATTGGAATTCCAAGTTGTAGCTCGCTTGCTCTTATTATTTATCGGTTGAGGTCTCTTTCCACATATGTATTATGTTCTTTGCACATTGAATGATTTATACACATGTTTTACTTCAAGAATTGACCATTTATGCCATATTGAGATCTCACTTATCTATTGCATATTTCTATGCATTTTTAACTATATTGGCTTATGTCTTGTTGTATTGCATCCTACATACTTAGTATATTCAAATGTACTAACACATATTTTATGCCTATATGATATTACCATGTAAGGACCGGAGCTCCTCTTGAATATCCTCCATATGGCTAGTGAGATACTTTAAAGACAAGCTTGGTGAGTCCTCAAGTTCGAGGACACTATCTACTTTTCTTGCTATTTGAAGACTTCTTTATGTTGAACATTTGACATTATGAGGGTGATCTTGGAAAGTGTCTTGGCCCCTACTCCATTCCAAGTTTAGAGGTATATGTTGGATATTATGATGTTATTGTGTTATGAGCTTGACTCTTATGCTTTGTTTATATTCAAGACTTCCCTTAGTCCCACTTCCCATTCT